>OVBJ01003905.1:0-10415 GCA_900406535.1 Noccaea bulbosa | reverse complement strand
TTTTACTCTTATCTTATCATTAAATTTGAATGTAAAAACTCAAACCAATTCATAGTAGTGTTGAACCAAAAAAAATCAGTCAAGGTTCATGAATTAGTATTTTTTTAATTTTATGATTTTAATTAGCCTTGTGCATTCCGGGTTTTGGGACGGGTATTTGCGGGAACGGGACGGGAAAAGAAAATTTGGGAATTGAAATATAGAACCCAAAGTTTTTCCTTATTACAACGGGATGGGAAATGACGGAAACGGGATGGGAACGGGAAGTTTGGGAATAAAAATTTAATATCCAATTAGATTCTCAAAGTCTTATTAAATTGGGTAAAGGTAGGAAAAAAACGGGAAGAGTTCGGGAATCAACATATTCATACTTCAATATAACATAATAATCAAAAGTTTAGCGAATTATTATAATATGTGCCTTACTTATTCGAGAGCAATACGTCAAATGATAGAAAAATAAAAAATATCGGCCAAAGTCTAAATTTGTTTATTTTTGGTATTGATAATATATATAATTATAATATTCTAGATGTTTTTATAAATACCCAATGGGAAATCCGGGAAACCAGTACCCATTCCCTACCCATACACATACCCGTTAAAATATAAAACTTGCACCTAAAAGGGAAAATACAATTTCTCATTCCCGAAAAATCCAGGAATTTTGGGACGGGAAAAGGAGGGAACGGGATTCCCGTCCCGAAATACACAGGGCTAATTTTAATTATTGTTAGTGTTTTAAACATTTTTTTTTATCGAAGTATTTTTTTTTTAAACGCTGAATATTATTACCATCATCAATCCGATGAAAAACAGAATATATTTTCATCGGACTATAGTGTTGTGGGTGTTATAGTGTTGTTTTTTTTTTTTTTTTTTGTTCAAAGTTATAGTGTTGTTTATAAGAAGCTTTTTACATTAGAAAAATTGTGGTATACTAATATAAATATCGGTCTAAGTACATCCAATTGTGGTAACTCTAAGTCCTCAAAGATTATATAAGCTGAAGGCAAGGTAGGAAACAGACGAGGAACTTACATAGTAGCATACATACAAACTGATCACAGCCAAAACTATGATATAGATTATGTCACCAAGTAGGCCTGGGATTATTTACCCATACCCGAATACCCGTATCCGAAATACCCGAAAATACTCGGAACCGAACCGACCCGATATAAGTCAATTTACCCGAAAATATTTGAATACCCGTGGGTATCGGGTAATACCCGAACCGATACCCAAATGGGTTACCCGAATTACCCGAATTATAAGTAATATTTCTTATTTTATGAATATTTCTATAAGTTTTCGGATATATTACAATTTTTTTATTTTTCTAATTTATTTTTACGGATTTTCAGATATTTTGGGATTTTTGTGAATATTTTTCGAGATTTTGAATATATTTTTGGGTTTTCATATATTTTTTTTAGGCTTTTGAGTAATGTTTTGGTTGTTTGAGTAAATTTCGGGTATAATGGGTTACCCGTTGGTTACCTGTGGTTACCCGAAACCTACCCAATAAACAAGCGATACCCGAATGAGTATAAACTTCAGCTACCCGAAATACCTGTAGCCGAATGAAACCTACCCATACCCGACCCGAATACCTGAAGTCCCAGCCCTATCACCAAGTATAAACAAAAACTATAGCTCCAAGTTCAAAAGTTCAATGCAAGATCACATTAAAAAAAAAAAAAAAAAAAAAAACTCCTACGAGACAGAAGAAAACCCTACAAGACAAAGGCAGAACCAAAATGCACTTGACTGGTGTGTCGTTGGAAGAGCCAAACAAGATCACACAGAGTATTCTGAAACGCAATGCGTTGGATATATAGTATAACAGGATGCACAAAGCAAAAGAAACAGAGGCCATGTTGTCTGGGATACAAAATAATAAATCAAAGATGAGAAAATAAACAATCGTATAAACTTTAAACGACAATAGATTAGGCTATTTTATGGTTGGCTCGTGGAGCAGCTTGCTTGATTTGCACTGAGCTCGGAACATAAGAGCACCCAAGTGGCCAACAAATTAATTTTCTAGATTCGCCAAGATCCACTGTCTTGAAGTACCCGTTATTTCCAATGATGTAAGCTATGTTGCGAGTGGAGGTACGAAAATCAGATGTACATCCACCATCTCCTTCTTTATCAAGAACCAGCGCCACCTTCTTCTTTTCATCAACGAAGAAACTTCCAGCGGAGAATAAGAAGGGAAAACCGGTCCGCTGTTTCATATCAACCATTAGCAACACCTTGTTCCACGACACAACATTGGGCTCTATCCTGCTGTTAATCCATATCTTCAAGGTATATGAACAACTTCTTTTCTGCCATAACACTGCAATCTGTTTTCCGCTAACACTTGATAGAGCCACAGTATCTAGACCGAAAGGCTGAAAAGGCAGAGGCAGGCGCTGTCCAAATTTCTCCGTTGTGAAATCAAAACAGAGTAAGAAAAAAGGGCCATGGGTTCCATCTTTCTTATCTTGGGCAATCCAGTAAGTGTTGCCACCGAGAGACAAGCCATGTCGGAAAAATCCAATATCCCATTCCGGATTGACATGAAGAACCTTCCATGAATTAGACCTAAAACGATGAGTTTGTAGATATGTTTGAAGAGGAAATCATGCATTCAAAGCTTGATTTCAGTTGAACTTGGTTGTTGGATGAATTGATGGTGATGGCATTTTCGTGAATAAGTGAAGAAGATGAGGTTTCTTTGGACATTTTATTTTTGTAATAGACTTCACAGATAGATTTCACGGGAAAAAAGTAATGGCATTTTCGTTATTACGTAAATATGTGTAGGGTGAAGAAGGTAAAAAAAAGATTTTGCAATGGGGGTTACTTTTGCAATTGACCCCAATTCTTGGTCTATTTTTGAAACTGACCCATAAATATACTATCAAAACGAGTTCCAACAGAATGTTTAATCTTGGGTTGAGATTTTGTGTTCTTTCTCTTCCTTAACAAAGATACATTGGTGATTTCATGGTTTATACGTTTGTGTTATCTTTCTATAGTTAAATTTTGTTTTTCTGAAGGTGCTGTTAATTTGGAAAATGTGAGCCAAAACAGAAAGAGAAAGATGGTTATAACTTATATGACATGGTTAAAGAAAGAACCTTAGGAAGCACATTGGAGAGACTACGAAAATTGTAATTATGAGAGAGATTATTCGGATGATGACTATGTGTCTTGGTCGTGTTATATTGGAGTAATACAATAAGGCTTCGGGACCAACATAAATAAAAGACAGCTTTGCGACATCATAAAATAAAAAGGAGGAAAAATGCTTTTACTTAGGTTTATCAAAAGGCTTTGGAGTTTCAAAGAGTTCAGTGTTACACTACATGCGAGAAAAGACTTCTCAACAAGTTTGAAGGAATATGGGAGATGACAGTGAGGAAAACATGATGACATATGTTGAGACAGCTTTGTCATCATGCTTTCACTTTCCGAAATTTGTTTTTGTAAAAGTTTTAATGGTCTAGAGAGGAATTCGCTAGAAAACTTGGTCTTAATTGTTCCTAAAAAGGGTAGAAGATATTGAAGGCCATAATTTACCTCTTAGACATGACAGATCGTGATCTCCGGCACAGTATCATAAGAGCAAGCTTCCTCACTGGTCGTCCCCTCCAAGCAATCTCATTCGTGGGATGGATCCAAGCTCGCGTTTCATCTTTTGCAGCAATACAACTTTCAACAACAAATTCTCAACCGTGTTTTGCTCCAATTGGCCTGTCATTTCCCGCTTAAGCTTCGTCACTTTCATGCCTTTGTGAGTGATCAACTCAATTTCAGTTCGTCTACTGTCAAATTTATCGGATTATTTGCCGGGAACTCGTCGGATTTTGCCGACTTGGGATTCAGAGTATTGTCAACTTACCGACATATCTCCAAATCTCCATCTGCGGTTGTCGAGTACTACCAACTTACCGTCATATCTCGCAACTCGCCCCTTTCCTCCATGGAAATCGTTTTTAAACGCTCAAAAGCCTTGTCAACAGCTTTGACGGCATCAAGAGCTATTTGTGTTGTTCTATCGCTTTTAATAGCTGAAGAACTTCAGATTGATTTCAAATCAATCATCTTAGAAATCTTTTTGAAGAAGCTTCCAGTTTGTGTCTATGATTCAAATTGTGTAATCTATCATTTTAATGTCATGTATTTTATTTCAGTAACATGTAGCTTCTACTCTTTGGCAAAGAGTCTCCTGCTTGCAGCTTTTGTAGTTCATATTTGAGTCTTAATATATAAAAAAAGAAAGGTTGTCCANCCAAAAAAAAAAAAAAAAAAAAAAAAGGATGAAAAGTTCCGCTAGTGATTACAACAGTACAAAAAGGATACCAGATTTCACTGAAGATGGTATAGACCACATGTTTACGTGGTCATTGGCTTGAGGGGAGGATTGTTGGGATATCAATTCAAGTTCTACATCGGGAGTTTAGACAAGAATTGTCTAAGATATAGATATAAGTAATGTTCAATTAGTATGAAACCTTTTGAGAATCAGAACCGTGCCTAGATATGGAGCCTGTAAACGGTGACGGAAAAAAGCCCACGATTAACCATTATTGTCTCAAATTTATACTCCCTCCATTTTCTTTTACTTGTCATTTTAGAGCACACACAGATATTAAAACTTCTTTTATACCGTTTAAACTTTAAAAATCAAATGATGTCTAAAATTATTCATTTTTAAGTTAAATTATAGATTTAATACTGAAAATAAGATTGAGAAATGGAAACAACAAATAAAATGAAACAAAAAAATTAAGCATACAACAACAACTAAAATGAAATAGAGGGAATATAATATAAAATGGGAATCTAAAAATAATTATCTTCAAATTCAGAAAACTATAATCTAATTTTTAACCTGTTATCAACTAAAATTCCAAATCATACTTTCTTAAAGTGATTATTTGAGTTTTTGCTTGTAATTTAAAATAAATTACATATGAAACTAAATCTTATATATTTATATTAGATGAAACATAACTATTGTATACAGAACAAGAAATGAGCAATAAAAGCTTCATTGGTTTTTTTTTTTTTAAGTAGGCATATGTATTTTTTGATATTTTATTGTATTGTTAAATTATTTTTTGTTAACTAAAATAAGTACTGCTATTATTAATGTTAAGAAAAACTGGGCCCTTTAATTATCTTTAAAAATCAGGGCCCGTAAACATTTGTTTCAAAAAACACGTGCATAAGCACGGCCCTGTTGAGAATAAGTGCAAAGATAAATCTATGCGGGCTTTGTCTTTTGGGTTCAAAATGGACAATATCATACTTATGAAGAGTTGGACATGGGTTTAAATGAGTTTGAAAAGCCCAAAAGTTATTAAAAGTACATAAAGGAAAGCTCTCTTTCCCATGAATGCAAAAGCCAAAATTCCTATATATGGTATAATCTCCTGAACATGAAAAAGACAAATAAAATCTTTTATGGACTAAATACACATTCTTATCTAATACACATCCCTATCTACTAAATTAGCAAAATTAAAAAAAAAAATAAGGAGATCATCCCAAGAAAATAATATAATCTGTGTTTGAAAAGAACAGTAAGACTTTTTATCGCTAAACAAAACTTGAGAAAACAAATGAAGATGCCACTCGTGATGCTAACGATCTTCTCCATTTAGCTTTAGAAAAAAAGATGCGTCTCTTTCTAACAACTTTGTTCTTTAATGGGTTGATGCGTTTGCCTAAAATTGTGAAGGAATCTACAATGGTCCATGTACAAATTTAATTCATATACTACTACATATTGGTTTCATAGATAATTTTTAGAATAAAACAGAATTATTTTGGACATCGGGTACACGTACACGGTACATCTAATCTTTTGGCCTTGAAGATGCCATGAAATTATGCTAGTATCAAACGAAGATTTATAGACTTGAAATTATGCTATAGTATACCTTTGTAAAAAGTTAAAAAACTCAACACTTTCTTTCTGTTTTTTTTTTTTCTTTTCAAGAATGTTATTTGCGATCTTATATTCCTTCAAGAGATCATGTAGGTGTTAATTTTTTTTCGAAATGTTGTACATTTTGCGTTTCATTGTTCAATACTCATTTCATGCAGTTTTGGAACAAAAAAAAAAAAAAACTGAGATACAAATGTTAAACTCAGAAAACTAATACTGTTAATTTAGATCAATTTTTGTTCTTTTTTCTTTATTTGTAAAACACAGAAAAGAAAAATTAACAGCAGAATTTTGTTGATTCTCTGTTAATATATAATCCTTACATGTCTTTTTATATATATATATATATCCTTACTAGGTGATTTCCCGGCAGATTGCGGAGTTCAATTTTTTATAGATAAAACTTGATAAAAATATTTATTTGGAGTTGGAAAACTGTATTTTATAATCTAATTTCATTTGAAATAAAAATTAATATGTTTTTTATAAAACATATCAAACAACTATAGCTATCATTAGTTATCATAAAACTAAATATATAAAATCAATGAAAAAACATCAGTAGAATAAAGAGATCATTTTTTGTATCTTTCCTATATATATAAAGTTTGTTTTTCTCTTCTCAACATAACACTTATTTAGCACTCATGTGTGATTGGTTTTGATTTTCATGGTGACAGAGAAAATATATGTTTTGTTTATAAAATTAAAAACAGATTAGACAAATTAAACAAAAATAAGCAAGATAAAAGATTAAAAAATATATGTAGATATATATAAAATCTTTATGCGCAGCAAAAATAAAAATATACAAATTAGGGAAATTTTCAAAACTGTACATTTTCAGAAAAAGTATAAATTTTGTTAATTGACACTCTAATAGATTTGGGAGATGAATTTACATGGAGTTGATTGATTTTAAAAGTTAATAGATTTGTTGAATTTGTAAAGAGTTTATGTGAGATTTGAAAAGAGTTTGTATATTTAGAAAATCAATCAAGATATTTTATTATAATGAAATTTGAGAATCTAAGGGTTATATGAAGTATTTTGGAAATTCTGTTTCATGAGTTAAATTGTTTAAAATCCATCTCCCAATAACAAAGATTTTAATGGATTCATGAAATCACTAAAACACAAACTTTTTGAATAACAATGGATTTTGTATGGACTTTTAAAATCATCACACCAATAACAATGGATTTTACTAAGATTGGTTAAATTCATAAACCAATAACAACGGATTCTTAAAATTTTATAAATTCTTTGAAATCCATCTCCCAATAACCCCCTCTAAGTTGTAGTCTTGAAAATTGACACCCAAATGGTGTATTCTTAAAATTTCTCAAAAAATTATAGTTTTCCAATATAAACTAAAACATTTTACGACCTGAAAGAAAAAAAATATTTTACATATAAAAATAAAATAAAATAATTCCGAAAATTGAAAATATAGTGGTTTTAAAATTTTATAAGCAAGATTTAAAAATATGAATCAAAATAACAGCAAATTAAGAAAAGAAAAAGCTATATATGTATATCTATAATAAAATAATTTTATGACAAAAAGATGTAAATAAGCAATTTCATTAATGATAATTTGGAATTTTAAATCTAAGAGTGAATGAGAGAATTTCATTCTCAAAAATCATTTTAAACTAAAAATATTTTATGACATAAAAAAAACTAAAAAAATTTTCCATATAAAAATAAAATAAAATAATTCCGAAAATTGAAAATATTTTGGTTTTAAAATTTTCTAAGTAAGATTTAAAAATATGAATCAAGATAACAGCAAATTAAGAAAAAAAAAGCTATGTATATCTGTAATAAAATAATTTTATGACAAATAGGTGTAAATAAACAATTTCAAGCTATGTATATCTATAATAAAATAATTTTATGACAAAAAGATGTAAATAAGCAATTTCATTAATGATAATTTGGAATTTTAAATCTGAGAGTGAATGAGAGAGCTTAATTCTCAAAAATCATTTTAAACTAAAAATATTGTACGACATAAAAAAAACTAAAAATATTTTCCATATAAAAATAAAATAAAATAATTCCAAAAATTGAAAATATTTTGGTTTTAAAATTTTCTAAGTAAGATTTAAAAATATGAATCAAGATAACAGCAAATTAAGAAAAAAAACTATGTATATCTGAAATAAAATAATTTTATGACAAAGAGGTGTAAATAAACAATTTCATTAATGGCAATTTGGACCTTTTAAATCTGAAAGTCAATGAGAGAGCTCAATTTTCAAAAATCACTTCGCAAATAATAGTATAGACATGTCTTATCATAGGATATCGTTCAACACGTCTACCAAAGCCGTCAAGCCCAGCCCAAACTGGCCGAAACACGACAGATCATCAACTGGTCTCAGAGACTCACATCTAATCATATGTTATATACGCGTTTCCAGATATTCATTACTTTTAACTCAAAACTCAAACCACTTATATTGGAGCCACGGCGTCCAAATAAGTCTGGCAGAGAACCAACGTCTCCACACAACAAAATGCAAGAGACCCACCCATCTCTCTCAAGAGATCCACCTGTCTCTCTCCAGATATCCACCCGTCTCTTGATACTCACTTCGTGACTCGTGAGCCACTAGTAAGCAGCACCCTTATACCGAGTATCACACTTGTATAAGTCTGCAAGCACTTGCCATGTGGTAGCTACTCCCACGTAATGCCGCCGGAGATCACAATCTCACTACTTACACTGATGTTGCTAGCCCTGGATAAATATGCAAAAAAAAAACTGTGGCCCCTTATCCCCAGATAAGTCCGCCCCCCGTAGCCCCATATCCGCAGATAAGTCTGCTACCACCCATATTGAGACACCACGCTCAGATATGTCTGCAGGAGAATACAATCTCCTAAACATAAGAGTAATAACTCTGAAACGCATATAACACAACCGACTAGAATTGTCTCACAACCCAAACTAGTCAGAGCGTTTGTTTACGCATGCTACAACAATGATTCTTTAGCCTATAAACTGACCGCACAACAATCAAACAAGAACATGCACGGCCAGTCAGAGATTAACACCATGCATAACAAGTGCAAACTACACCTTGGTGTCACTCAACAAAGTCGAAGCACTCAGTATTCCTTAACCCGGAATATCTCTAACACACGACCACAATTGGTCAACACAATCGTAACAACCGAAACTCAGATTTATAAGAAAAACTCCATCTTATAAATCACCAACAATGCATACATCTTACAAAGACCACAAAACCGACCTCGCAAGGCCACAACACTGGAATCCTCAACTGATCCCCGAGACTCTCATTCAATCCTAAGTTATACGCACCATTCAAGACATTTTTCTCTTAACTCATTATCCAACTGCTATAGTGTTCCAGGTTCCTCAATTTATACTGGATGAACATTTCCCGGGAGGTTACCAACAGTTTTTATGTGACACTAAACCAAATATTTGCGTCAGTTACTTTGTGTTAGTTAACAACCGACGCAAGATACATTGTTAGTTAAAAAAAATGATGCTAATTACTGCATATTTATATTATACAGTAATTAGCAAACTTTCAAATGATAACCAGATATAAAAATTCAATTCATCATAGTATCAAACCATAGAAATGGTAATCCAAATACAAATTGTCACTGAAACTATAATATGAAAAATACATTATTATGAGTCTGTATCTATTAGTGTCACTCAAACTATACTCTTTATGCTCTGTTTCCCCAGCAACTATACTCATCAACAGTTTCATCATTTGCCTATCATTAACACAGGAGAAATGTTCAATCATACCATTGATGTTCTGAACATACACAATAAAACTAAAAGGTTTATCTAACCTAAATCAAACGATTAATAAGGCTCTAGATTTCCGAGACTACACAACTAATCATACTCTGAATCAAAAACATGATTTCTCAAACAGAACAAAACCAATCATACCTTAGATACTATAAGTAGTCTGGGCATCAGAAGACAACTACATCTATTGGTGTCTATCTGTTTCAGAAGAAAATAGAAATCAGAAGGAAATATAAGACATATTAAGCATTATGTTTGTTTAAGAATGTTACCTTAGATATTGCTTGTTTAAGAATGTTAATCATTGCGTTTATATTTGTTTCATTCACCTGTAGAAAGTAACTTATGTTTAACTTATGATTAAGGACAACAACGATAAATACAAGGAGTAAATAGATATGTACAGATTTATCAATATACCTTCTTCAAAGAAAATATATAAGCACATAGCCAAGAGATTCCAGATCATCCCTCCTACTATACTCTGCGTACGAGAGATATTATGTAATATCCGTGAACCAGAAAGTAGTTTTAAAAGTGGTATCAGACGGCATTAGGGATTCAGGAGTGTATTGCACGTGATCCTTGAGCTGTGAAATTAGGATTGATTGTACATGTTCTTGTTTGATTGTTGTACAGTCG
>OVBJ01003904.1:0-10416 GCA_900406535.1 Noccaea bulbosa | reverse complement strand
GCGTTTATACACGCGCTATATAACCCATATAATAGCGTATTTCGTCTGCTACGAATGCCCATATTTGTTGTAGTGAATCAAAGAGAAGCTATGACTAATCAATGTTGCTTTCGTCACAAGGCAACGCCTTTGGCAATGAACCGGGTCAGCCCACTTTCGTGGGTCTTACTGACCGATCGATCTGGGTTCGGCCTCATTATCTGACTGTCGTCAGTGAGAAAACTCGAACCGGAAAGCTCGAAGAGCGGTTCATTAAAGCCAAATCAGATCCTTGTTCAACTACTCTCGTGGGATAAGGAACTCCGAGTCTCTGTCAAGCTAATCCGACACTTCAACCAGGCGGGTTAGGCTAGGGAGTGTCAAGGATCAAGTCCATCAGGGTTAGTGGCTGGACCGCATTAAGCACACTTGACAGAGAAGGGTTTTTGGATTAAGCAACAAGGATTAAGCATAAAAACTCTCTAATCTAACCCATCCCTAAGTCTAATATCGAAATACTCACAACCCATAAGTGAAATCATAATGAAATGGAATGAAACAAACATCAAAAGAAAGAGAAAGATGAAATGAACAACTTTTATTAAGAACACAGGTGCAAAAAATCAATAACAAAGTGTAAATCTACAAAATTAAAAGCTGAAAACTTAAAAGCATAAAGTAAACAAAGTTTGGTTTTTCTGAAAACTCAAAAGCAAAAAGCCGGAAGGAGGTTGTCGAATTTCAGGTCTGGAGGTTTTATATAGGAGAGCTGAGTAGGGCTTCAGTCAACAGCTGGTCAATGGGAAGGCTGAAATCCAGGAAGCCACCGCCTTAGTCGTCTTGCTCGAGGCTTGGTCGTGACGCCGTCTCGCTCGAGGCTTGATCGTGACACCGTCTCGCTCGAGGCTTGATCGTGACACCATCTCGCTCGAGACTCGATCGTGCAGAGCTTCTCTTTTCTCCAGTGTTGTTACTTTGCTCCAAAGTGCTCAAAGACACCTGATAAGGGCACCAAATATGCAAATGCATGTAATGCAATTTCTAAAACTCTAAGTATGCAATGCTAAGAAGAAAGTATCAAGAAGTGACACTTAAGATGGTTGAAACTATGCAAAAGTGATCTAAAAAAGATGCTAAATGAGTATGAAATATGAATGCATCAACACCCCCAAACTTATCCTTTGCTTGCCCTCAAGCAAAGCAATAGAATTAGAAGGAGAGTGAGGGGTGAAAACGGTTGATATAACCAAAAACATACCATTAAAAAGGTTTGATCAGTGCCCAAGTTCAAGATTCTGAAATGCAACAAGGTGAGGGTTACTTCTAAAAAAATCTTAGCCATGCTTAACAGGATCAGTCAAACTTCACAGTCAATCAAACCATTCATTCATATCGGCACATCCCTTTTAACATTCATTTAATAGAACAGTGAACCATGCTCATGCAAATCTAAACAACTCATCTGGCTAAAGGTTATGGTCAAGACACAAAGATGGTCCCTTCAATGCAATAAACGGTTTAAAATAAGGGATCTCTCAAGAAAATGAACAAGCTTTAGCGGTTTAAAATAAGGGATCTCTCAAGAAAATGAACAAGCTTTAGCAAAAGGCTAAGAGTTAGAACCAAGGATGATACAAGAGCAGAATTCCCATCTACCCCGAACACACTCGATCGAGTCTAAACCCGGAGCCCAGAAATGAAAAACCAACTCCTATCTACCCTTTAGGCGTTTGCCTTTAGACACAGAGGAGCACTTGCTCGAATTTCTTTTCTTTTCTTTGTTCTAACCAAGGGAGAGGCTTTCTTATCACTTAGTCTAGCGGTTTGGGTTTCTTTTTCTTAGGGAACTTTTTCTTTTCTTTTCAAACACTTGAGGCTTTTAGCCTTACTTAGAACCCTTTTCTTTTTCTTTAAACGCTTCCCAAACCTTTACTATACTTACTTGGAACACACGCCAACTCCCTGGTTTTAACATAACTATTTTCCTTTTCTTTTTCTTTTCTTTTCCCACCCCTTGAAACACAAAACACACTCGCCCAAGCCCGGAATAGCACCCCCAAACTTAGCCCAAGCTGATCCCAAGGATGGACCAGAATCTACACAGAAACCCTGCTATTGTCGGTTTAAACTCAACATCATTTGCCAAACATATTCGAAAATTAGGCCTCACAAACACACAAGAACAGCAAAGGGTTTGAAAGAAAGGCTAAGTTCCAGGCGGGTAAGGCTATTTGGACAAATAAGAGTGATAAAATGGGAAAAAGAATGTCCAAATATGTATGAATATCCATGAGGTTCTTATCAATGCATGCAGTGGTAATTAAGAGTCATGATTATGGTTCAAACATATAGGGAAATGCATCAATTCACAGACTGGCTTGAATGAGATGTGCATGTCATGATATGATCAAGCTAAACATGGTGCTATCTTAACTCTTCATTCTCACCCTAATGCACAAAAGAATCAAGAAGCAGGGCATATAACAAAGCCAATTTACAAAATCATATCAACAATGCAAAGTGAATGCAAACCTATATGATGGAGATTAGACTCAATCTTAAAAATATGAATGCAACTACATGAATATTTTTGTGATTTTTCAAAAAAATTTCAATTTTTTGTGGTTTTTCTATGTCTTAAATGCATGCAGACTCAAGTATGAAAAATTACAAAACACAATGTCAAATGGCTCTCGGACCCTCCCCCAAACTTAAATTACACAGTCCCTTGTGTAACAGAAGCTTAAAGGAAGAGTTGAGAGCAAAACAGAGGAAAAACAGAATAAAACAAATGCAGGTGGTATATACAAGGGGAAGGAGTTTGGTAGCTCACTGAAATCCAAAGATATCGTTCCAGGCGCTTTGGAACTTTGGTGGAATGTTGCTGCGCTGGTTGTCGTACTCGACCACTGTCCCGCTCGAGTCAGCTGGGTTTTGAGGACGCTGAGTTTGTTTGAATGGCTCGCCGAATGCTGTGCAGGATGGACCTCCTTCGTCTCCCCCGTGATCGAGCCTGATGTTGAAGTTCAGCGGAGCTTGCTCGAACTGCTCGATGTGGTCAGGTGGAGCTTGCTCGAGTCTACCACTGAAGTCACTTAGGCGCGAGCTATAGCTTCTCCGTTTCTTCTGACGATGTGGCCGGGCTTCGCTTGGTTCGAAGGAGGATGACCGTGGGATATCCTGAGCTGATGGACGCCTGATTCGTTGGGTGAGAGAACGGCTTCTCATGAATGGCCGAGGTTTTGCCTTCTTTTTTGTGGAGCGCATAACCTTCTTCTCCAGGTTCTTGATTTACTTCGCCATATTGCCTATGGTCTCCTTCATCTGATCAACCTACCTGATATGCCACTTGTTCAACTTCTGGAGAAGGCCGATGCGCTTATGAGCAGCTACAATAGCTGGTTCACTTTCCTGGTAAGGATACTCATCAAAGAAGTATCTCTCTGGTTCAGCTCTGTTTTCATCCTCTTGAATGTGTTCCTCCATTGGTTCGGGCTCTGCTTCCGCCTGTCCCTGGCCTTGTCCAGGGATATATAGCGAATATAGGGCGGAAGTCAGCATTCCTCCCATTTCTAAACCTGGTTTGCGCCTGGTTGGGAAGAAGAATCCTTGCTAAGCCTCTATTCGGGTCAAATCTGTAGACATACAAATCCCACACTTCGTGATGGTCCAGGATCTGAGATCTCTTCAGGTAATCAATGTCTATCCATCTGTGCTTCACATACCCTTCTTCATCCAGTGGCATATTGCAAGCCAGCATAATAGGAGTGATGGTTACCCCCACATGCAGAGTTGCTTAGTCGTTCTGCCTCGGTGGGAGTAGGTCGCGTCTTGGTAAGACATTAGCTGATCCAAGAAAGGACCAAGGAGACTTGGATTTGATTGCTCTCCCACCATATTGACTCTGTTCAAGCGCTTGACTATAGATGTGAGAGCTTTGTCCAGAAGCTGCATCTCTCCCAATAAGCAGTGGCCCGTGCTCGCTCGAGCGAAATAGGTGTTGGGTAGTGCCTTGTGCACATAGCGGAGAACAGGGCTCCTGATCTGCGAGATCTTGGACTTGGAAGGAGAGTACTCTCTGTTGGCAATAAACTTCCACAGTGCCTTAAGCTCACTCTCCTTATACTTGGTTTCTTTGTCTCCTCCACTCGGGAAACCATAGAGGGTTTCTAGCTGCTTATAAGACATTGAGTACTCTCTTCCATTCACCATGAAGGTTATCCAGCCAAAACCTTGGTCGAAGTCCTCCCGATCATCATCATCGTAGTCGTATAGCTGCAAGGTTGCCAAGAGCTGACAAGTCTCATCTATGTATCCTCCAGCATACATTCGCATCATTTGCCCAAGACCCATGTTCTTGAACAACAGCTCAACCTCTTCCCGGATCCCCCAGAGCTTCCATAGCAGCATCTTCTGGAAACCTGGTTCCCAAGAAATCTTGTTCCCTGAGCAAATTGTAGACAATCTCGGCCTTGGATAACTTTCCTGGTTCAGAAGCTTCACCGCTTTGTTCATCGCTCCCGTAATCCCCTGCCTCTTCTTTCTCATCCATTGGATCGTCGACTGGCTCAGCAATATTCTTCCCCTTCTTTTTCTCTGCGCTTCTCCTCTGCACCCTATTAGCCTCAGATGGCTCAACCTCAGCATCCATCGGTTCTGGTTCAAACTGCTCAGGGGCTTGCTCTCTTTCAGTTTGCTCAAGCGCTTTATTAGCAGATCTCTCTGCTCTGATGCGCTCCCTTCTGAGTCTCTCAGCCTTGTTCCATTGGACAATCCTGAAATGATGAATTCAAGCTATCATGAGTACTGAGATAAACAGACTCGACCATGTGCAACCGCTCACTCGATCGAGTTCAAATGCGGCTAAGTCAACTCGTTCAGCACTTGGTCGAGTTAACTCAGGTGAGTCAACTCGAAACCGTTCACTCGAGCGAGTCAACTCGCACAAAGGGGATCGAGTCTTTAAACAGAAAATTCATGAAATCAGGAAGCTAGAAAGGTGAAACAAGCCACGAAATAGCCATAAAATCAATCCTAGCAACCAATTCCAACATGAACAAGCATCAAAATTCACCAAGAACCCATATTAAGAACAGTTCAAAACCGCAACAAAAGAGACAATAATATCACATTCTGGGTTTTCAACTAAACAACCTAGCAACAGAGAAACAAGTCGTGAAGAGATAGATAAGAATTAAACCGATTTCACAGCAAAATAATTGAGGAAACACAAGGGTTCATCGAATGATAAGAGAGAAAAACGGTAATTAAACCTTGCATTTCGAAGAATGTTTTCTCGTGTAGGTGGAAAAAGAGCCATTTTCGAGCAAAGATGAATTTGGGAAGCTAGAAAATAGACTCGATCGAGCGAGAAAAGAGAGAAAAGTAGAGAGAGTTTTTCGTTTTCTGGAAATGAGAGGAGCGTGAGAGAGAGAAGAGAGGAGTTCGGTCGAGTTATAAAGAGGGGAAGGGATAAGAAATTCGTGGTGAGGGATGAAAGAGGGAGACAAAAGTGGGGGATCCTCTGAACAAATCAAGGACAATGAGGCCCCACACACAGAGAAACGGTCAAAAGCTCATAAATTCGAAATTTAAATGAGAGTTGAGCGCTCATACCTGGACTCGATCGAGTGATCCCAGCCGTTGATCAAGTTTAAACAATCAATCACAAAACTAAAACTTATCCTGGTCAATGGCTTGAGTCATTTGAATCGAGTCAACATTCTGGCAATGCGTGTGGGTCCCACTTGGTTAAGCAAAAGGCAACTCTCTCAAGTTAATTATCCCTTGTTTGAATTGGGTTCCCCTTAGCTCAGACCTCAAACCTGACAAAACACAAATAAAACTTCAAATAAAAAACAAAATAAAAGATATTTACAAGGATACGCATGGGATTCCCTCCCAAGTGGGCTTGTTTTAGGTCACTAAGCTTGACCATTCTTCCACTTGCTAGTGGGGGTTGTAACCTGTCCTGTCTTCCAAAGTAAGAGACAGGACCGCTGAGATGAGTTCCTCTGGCTTCACCGGATCGTTTCTGACCTCAGGACTGACGATGGCTCTGGCATTGGAGAAGGGCCTGGATCTCCCGTTGAACTTGACTTTGTACTCAAGCTTCTCTGCCTTAAGTGCTAAAGGTGTCAGAGTCATGGAAGGCTTAGAAGGGGCCAAAGGTTGGCGCAAATGAGCATGATTCCTCTTCCTTATATTCTTCCAAACAGAGTGGTAAACCATTCTCACCTCCTCTTTTTGAGCCCTTCCTAGTGGCTCATTGAAAAAACCGCACAGATAGGTTCCATCAAAAACCGGTGGTGTGGTAGTAGGATGATGTGTAGGCTCACTTTGCTGCCGCAATCCGAATTCAATAACTCCGGAACTCATCACATTGGAAGTTGTATCCGCAGTTGTGATAGTTCCACAGTACGCTAGAGGAGAAGGCTTCAGTGGATATGAAACCGTGCTGCTCACGTAATGCAAGATCACCAGTTTGTTGGGGAAGTCAATAGAGGCTCCTGCAGTTGTGAGGAACGGTGTGCCGAGTATCAATGGGACCTCCTCCTTGTTAACCATATCTAAAACTGTGAGGTCAGTTGGTATGGTGCAATTCCCAATCTTAACAGGGTAATCCAAGATGAGACCAAGCGGCGGCTTGGAAGATGCATCTCCAAACATGATGGAGGGACCAGGCGGCTGCATCAGACATTGTGCGTGCTGACGCTGAACCATGCCAAGTGAAATCAGATTCACACTTGTGCCAGAATCAACAAGGGCATCATCAAGGTTTAAGGTGCCTAGAGAACAAGGTAGTGTAAACTTCCCCTGATCCTTGAGCTTGGGAAGAACTCTGTCTGGGCAGCGTGGTGCTGGTGTGAGGACAGGCTGGACATAATTGAATGGGAAAACAGATGGTGCACTCTGGCGAGTTACTCGATCGAGCCCAATAGATGGACTAGAGAATGACTTCGGCGAGTGAGTGATCGCAGTTGGAGCAAGTGGAGAGGCCGTGGTGGCCAAGTACACATCATCAGAACCATAGAGTAGTCGAGATATCTCTTGGATGTCTCTTTCATTGTGAGCTGCTTGTTCCTCTCACCTGTGGCATAGATGACATGGCAGTGGTCTTTTGGGTTCTGAACAGCTTTTCCAGGAAGTTTTCCAGGTTGTGCCGATGAAGAGGATGCGCCTTTATTTTCGATAATGGTCATCTTAGTGTTTAGGGATTTGAGGTTGCTCTTAATTTCAGAAAACTTCTTGTTTGTTTCCATGACACCATTAGCGTGCCCTTGCAACAACTGCTGTAGCATAGCTCGCATATCCTGATCACTGGTCGGAGCTGCCTGGTTCTGCTGTGGAGCAAACCCAGGTGGTGCTCCGAACGTCTGCTTCTGAACATAACCGCCCTGTTGGCCCTGAATGAACTGACTTTTTGGGACAAACACATGCTGCTGAGGCTGACTCTGCTGTTGTTGAGCTGGGTAAACCTGATCCTGGGGGTTGGCAACGTTTGTACTCCTGTAAGAAAGGTTAGGATTGACTTTGTAAGTGTAGTATCCCTTCTGGTAACCTCCTTGGTTGTTCTGGATGTAGCTAACTTCTTCTACTTGTTGCTCATTCTCCCTTTCCTGGACCTGAACGAACTCTTCATCAGAGACAAAGTGGACAGGTTTCACGCTGGACTGTGCAAGAATGAGCTTGTCAAGCTTCTCATTTAGCGCTGCGACATCCTTCTTCAGCTTACTATCAGACTCGATCGAGCCACGGTTGGTTCGATCATATTCTTCATTGTAATTGCCATCCGAACGAGCAATGTTCTCTACCAACTCCCAGCCGTCTTCAACGTCCTGGTTTAAGAAAACACTGTTACTTGCGGTGTCTAGCATCTATCTGTATCGAGGCAAGGCGCCTCTGTACACTGTGTTGAGGAGAGACTCGTTGCTGAAACCGTGATGTGGACACTGACTTGTGTAGCCTTTGAAATGCTCCCATGCCTCAGAGAATGTCTCTCCATTCTTCTGATTGAATCCATATATCTCACCACGAAGCTTTGCTGTGCGTCCAGTTGAAAAGAACTTGGCAAGGAATGCCTTTTTGCAATCGTTCCAAGTAGTGATGGAACCATGGGGCAGATTCTTCTCCCACTGATGCGCTTTCTCACATAGAGTGAGTGGGAACAGACGCAGCTTGACGACATCCTCAGAGACACCATTCACCTTGGTCAGATTGCACAAACGATCGAACTCGTCAAGGTGGTCGATCGGGTCTTCGCATGGCAGACCGTGGAACATTTTGTTCTGAACCAAGTGAATTATCCCGAGCTTGATTTCGAAATTGTTGTTCTGGACAGCAGGTGGGATGATCCCCTGTCTCTGAGTGTGTGTGTGTTTGGAGCATCACCCGCTCCACTGGGTCTGACTTCCCGCGCTGCGGGGTCAGCCATTACTGCTTCTGACTGTGCAACCGTGGCCTGTTGCCTCTGCCTGCGTAAGATTCTCTCGACTGAGGTTATGTTGTCGCGATAACTGAGCAAGTTGTCACTGCCCCGTGATCGTGTTTGCATACACCTGCAACCACAGTCAAAAACCCAGATAGCAGTTTATATAACAGAAAATTTTAGGACTTGAACTAGCTAACAACTGGAATTCTAAATGCAAACAAAAGAAACCCAAATGGCAACGGCGCCAAATTGATACAAGGATTTTGTCGTGCAGGTGCAAACACAAGTATGAATGAAAATGCAAAGAGATGTATCAATTAACTCAAATCCTAATCATGTCGATGTAGTATTTGAGGTATCAATCCAAATGGGAGTCAATGCATGCGCTTTAGAACTATGCAGATGTTTATGCAAGTCAAGACAATGGGGGATGAAATATGTAACAAACTATCGACCTAATGCAATGAAATGTAAATAAAGAAAGTAAATGCAATAAGGTAATGAAAATGCAAGTAAATGAAACAAGAACTAAAGCCGAAAAAGCCAAGCTCGATCGAGCAGAGCAAGTGTGTTGGCTCGATCGAGCAGAGCAAGTGTGCTGGCTCGAGCGAGCGACACGATTCTTGCACAAGAACAAAAACTCAAATAAGCAGAAATGAACTGAAAGAAACAAAATAAAAACGGAGATGAAACTCTGATGGGGATGAATTATACCTAGGGACAGGGTTTAAAAATCAAAGAGAAGCTATGATTAATCAATGTTGCTTTCATCACAAGGCAACGCCTTTGGTAACGAACCGGGTCAGCCCACTTTTGTGGGTCTTACTGACCGATCGATCTGGGTTCGGCCTCATTATCTGACTGTCGTCAGTGAGGAAACTCGAACCGGAAAGCTCGAAGAGCCGTTCATTAAAGCCAAATCAGATCCTTGTTCAACCACTCTCGTGGGACAAGGAACTCCGACTCTCTGTCAAGCTAATCCAACACTTCAACCAGACGGGTTAGGCTAGAGAGTGTCAAGGATCAAGTCCACCAGGGTTAGTGGCTGGACCACATTAAGCACACTTGACGGAGAAGGGTTTTTGGATTAAGAAACAAGGATTAAGTATAAAAACTCTCTAATCTAACCCATCCCTAAGTCTAATATCGAACTTGATGTCTTGCGTTTTTGACGCATTCTAACCTTCGTTTTCAATAGATTGTCGATTCTTTCAAGTGTTTATCGAGTCCTTTTCAGGTCTAAAGATGGTCTATGTGGACATTTGGAAACCAGAAACTACGACGAGTGATAAATGGGAAAATGGAGCAAAAAAGAGGTACAAGTCAGTTGAAGGAGCGAGACTCGATCCCACTCGACCTCTAGTCGACTTCCACTCGACCTCTAGTCGACTTCCACTCGATCAAGTCGACCTCCACTCGATCAAGTCGACCTCCACTCGATCAAGTCGACCTCCACTCGATCAAGCCGACTTCCACTCGATTAAGTCGACCTCCACTCGATCAAGCCGACCTCCACTCGATCAAGTCGACCTCCACTCGATCAAGCCGACCTCTACTCGATCAAGCCGACATCCAATCGATCAAGCCGACATCCACTCGACCCCCACTCGATCGAGTCGACTCCCACTCGATCGAGTCGACCTCCACTCGATCAAGTCGTACTCGACCTCTAGTCGACCACCACTCAATCGAGTTCCGCTCCACCGTTCGATCTCCATCTGATCTCGACCGTTCGATCAACCGAAGAAACGCGGAGCTCGACTCCTGACCTATCTTACATTTGTTTGTCGTCATTGTTGACACTACGTTTTTTTTTATGCTTTTTCTGAGTTTTGACACTTGTGGAGAACGCGGTTTTCAGAGGAGAAGAATTCCGAACCATTGTGACAGTATTGGAGAAGATTTTCTGAACCTTTGTCTCTTGTTTCTTATTCAATGAATTCCATTTCCACCACTGTTATCATTTGCTTTATCATGTCTGAGTAGTCAATTTACTAGATCTAGGT
>OVBJ01003903.1:0-10421 GCA_900406535.1 Noccaea bulbosa | reverse complement strand
TGTCTATTCCTGGCATATCCTCGGCAGTCCAAGCGAAGGCGTCGATGTTTTTTTTCAAAAAGGAGATCAATTCTTCTTTTATTGCCTCGTCCAGATTCGCTCCGATCTCAACGCATCTTTCTGGATTCTGCTCATCTATGCAGACGGATATTACCGTCTCGCTGTTTGGTTCTTCAACGACGACTTCCTTTTCTTTGGCCATCTTCCTTTTTGTCGTCTCGATTTCGCCGCTAATCTGTAATTGCTATAAGAGATTGGCGAGACTGTTTGCCGATTCCCTGCCTATCTTGACCTTCTTCCGGTTTTTCTTGGGGATTAATTCGGATGGTGGATTTCGAAGCTTATGCTCTGTCATGAAACAGACCCTTGATTCTTTCTGCGAACCGAGAATGGTTTTGACTCCTGTTGGAGTAGGAAACTTGAGGCACCGATGGTAGGTAGACGGAACCGCTCGCATCGAATTTATCCAAGGGGTGCCCATGATGATATTGTAGATTGGTGGATTGTCCGAGACGGAAAAATTTACCAACTTTGTAATTCCCCCGGCTTCGACTGGAAGTATGAGAGCGCGCTTTTAGACATCGTCGTCTCGCCTCCGAACCCGGTTAACGGCTTTGGTGTCATTCTCACGTTATCCATATCGATCCCCATTTTTGAGAGCGTGCTTTTATAGATTATGTCGACTGTGCTCCCCGTATCGATCAGGACCCGTGCTATGTCGAAGTTACCGACAGCGAGCATGATTACGAGTGGGTCGTCATGTGGCTTGTCGATCCCGATGACTTCGTTTTCGGTGAAGGTGATCTCGACATTCGGGATTTTAGGTGGCTCGTACCAGTAAACCGCTGCTTCGGCTCGTTGCTGAAAGGCTTTAATTGACATCACCGTGTCCATGCAATACTGCAAACCACCTAGTATGAGGTAGATCTTTTGCCGCGATCCAGACGGTCCGTCTGAGTCATCCCATCTACTGCGCTTTTGCTGTTGGTCGGTTGGTCGATCTGATGATTCTGGTTTTTCACGTGGCTTGGGACGTTCCAGGTCTTATAGTTTCAGATCGCCTTTCAGCTCGCCACTTAGTAGTTTCTTCGCGAGCTCGGCTCCCAAATGGCGACATCTCTCGGTTGTATGACCATAGCATTGGTGAAAGTCACAGTAAGCTTTATCATCGTAGCTCGCAGAGTTCTGGTTCCTCGTCCAGACGTAATTTTTCGGTGGTCTTCCTCTTCCCGTGCTTGGTCGATTTGCGCCAGTCATCTGTTGGCCCGAGCCAACCTTGTAGTTATGTGCTCCGGTGAGGTTAGGTCCTTCGTGGTGAATGTAACCATTTCTTCCGCGCTGATGGTTTGGATGCTGGTCGTTGATTCTTTGTTGCTGAAGCGTCGATGGGTTAGATGGTGGTTTGATGGCTGCTTTGGATGACGCTTGCAACGCAGTCAGCACCTTCATATCTTCCTCCTCGGTTGCGAACACCACGGATCGGTGAATGGCATCGGAGATTGATTTGGGTTTGTTGAGTGCGAGCTCTTTCCGAAAATCTGAGGATAGCTGTAAACATTTCTTGAGCGAGTCGATGGGGATCTCATCATGGACTGTTCCCACCTTCAACATCGTTGTCTTAAAGCGTTCCATGTAGCTGCGAAGCGATTCACCCTCACCTTGGCGCATGTTCCACATATTGACCACCGTCGCCGATTTTTCGATGAACATGGAATACTGTTTAAGAAAGAGGGCCGTTAACTGTTGGAAGTTATGAACCGAGTTTGGTTCGAGGTTGAAGAACCACTCCAGGGCTGCACCCTTCAGGTATTCGGCAAACAGTAGGCAGAATCCCGCGTCTTTTTCCTCTGCATTCCGAAATGAGGCTCGGCTCAGAGCGACCCGAAACGCATTGATATGATCTTTAGGATTTGTCGAACCGTCGTATTTCTGGATGCTCAGCTTCCCCGGGTCCGTCATCCTGGTGTTGATTATTTATGCCGAAAAGGGCGTGTGTTCCGAATCTTCACAAATATGAGCGATTTCTGGGGCCGAGCTGAGCGCTCTGTGGATCTGTGATCGGAGTAACTTGGTTTCGTTATCCGCTTTTTCTAGTCGAGCCCGAATCTCGGCTAGTTCGTCTTGGCTCGGAGTATGCTGTTTGTTTCGACTATTTCTTCTAGAGGTCTCCGTACCTCGGGATGGTTGATCCGTTCGCGTCGGCAAGTGTTCCGGTGAGGTCCATGGCTAGCGAACCGTTCACTCCCTGTTCGGTTGTATCGGCCTCCCGACTTCGGTTCTCAGATGGGTCACTCGGGATTGGCTCCCCTTGATTCAGCAGCACTTTCTGCAAGATTCCAACTAACTTTTCTGCGGTGATGTTACTAGGAATTGGGTCTTCCAGATCAATATGAATCGGCTTGGTTGGTGGAGCTCCTTTCGGCTTTCGGCTTTGCTTCTTCTTTTGAAGATGCGGTGGTGAATCGTCTGATTCGGATTCTGTTTCGTCTCGCTCCGGGGTTTTTTCTACATCTTCGTCTTCTTTTCCCTCTGCTTCGTCGACCGGGGAGTCAAAGGCTAGATTCCTTGGGTTAGAGTTTTTGCGTCGCGCAGCCCCTCGCGTCTCTTTCTCCCTGAGTTGGGCTCGCTGGGTTTCGAGCTCTTGCGTTAGTGTACTGTTCAAAGTTTCTTGCACTTCAGTTCGCTTCTGGAGAGCCACGATCGTCTCTGCCTCCGTTTGGCTCGCTATCTCATTTCCCTTGTCTTGTAGGGTAGTTGAGCCGTTTCCACTTTGGTCTCCGTGAGTAGACATTTTTCTCGAACTGTTTTAGTGTCTGAATTCAGTACTCCCCCTCCTTCTAGCGCCAAATTGTGCGAGCCGAATTTGCACAATAGCTTTCGGTTCGTTTTGTGAAACGAGCTATGAATTCACTGAATAAAGACTTGAGTTCGATCCAAATGATGGTTGTTTTATTAGCTGTTTTGAGAGCTACAAAGTTTATAGCGTATGCCTTTTTTTGTGTGTGGCAAAATAATGACTATCGGTTCCTATTTATAAGAGAATATGAACCGACTTCTACAACCGACTTATACGAAATATAAACTTTCCTTTTCTGCTCGCACCGTCTTTAGTTAAGATAAACTTCAGTTGTGGGCTTTCTTCGATGGGCCTCGGCTCGAACCGGTTTGTCGGACGTTGGCTCGGCACACCAGGACAGGTCGGTTTGGCTCGGCCCGGTTTTTCTTATTTCTTTAGTCTGGACGACGGATGGGTGAAATCCGACCCCAACAAAATCTCAAAGGTTTAATAAGGAAATATTTGAAAGCATTTTTGTAAATTTGTATCCAATAACCATACATTTCAAACTATTTTATCAATTGAATAACCATTTTTAGAGAATCATCAATTGAATAAATGATGTAGGATGTGTTGGTTTATTGCTTATGTTTTATTGCATCTGGTGTTAGGTTGTTATATTATTTATAATTCCGGTTTTAAGTTATATTGATTATTTTATTGAGTTATTTATTTAAAGACTTATGCTGAGTATTGTTTAATTACTATAAAAAGAAAAAGGTGTTGGTTGTTTTATTTTGGTATCAGAGCTTAGACGGTTTTAGTACTACTAGGTTGTTAGTAATGAGAGTATGAGCTGATTGATTAATTGTGGTTTAGTCAATTGTTAGTTTTAGTATCATCCCCTTTGGCCTTCGAGAGATTCCGCGGTGAGTCTTTGTGTGTTGTTTTTTTTATATGGTTTTAGTATCTCACATCTTCTCCATTTTTAGAGAGTAGGATGTATGGTGTTGCTAGAGATCATGGTGCTAGAAGCCGTGGTCGCGTTGGTGGCCGTGGTGACGGTCCAGCCTCTCGTGGAGGTAGAGCAGCCGCCCAGAGTGGCAGAGGTGTTGCCCGTGGGGGCAGAGTTAGAGGCCGTGGAGGTCAGGGTCATGGGCATCGATTATCAGAGGCTTCAGCGGAGGGTGCAGTACCGAGTGTGGTAACTGCGTCAGTGACACAGTCAGTGGCAGTTGATGCTCGTTTGGACGTCGGTGGGGGCACGGGAGTTGGAGCGGCTCAGGGTGGGGGCGCGGCTCCAGCTTCGGGTTTTGGTGATCAGTTTATGGGGATGCTGACGCAGATTTTGGCACGTCTTCTGCCAGCGGTTCTACAGCAGGCCCCAAGAGCACCTCCAGTGGCCGGGGCACAGGTGGGTGCCGGTTTTGTTGGCAGCATGAGACTGCGGATTTTGGTGGGAAGCATAGAGCTGCAAGTTTTGTTGGGCAGCATGGAGCTGCGGGGTTTGCGGGGCAGCATGGCGCTGCAGTTGTAGGGCATCCGCCTTATCTCGAGATGATGAGGGAGATGCAGTGCATTGGGATGCCTTTCTTTGAGGGCGGCGTTGGTCCGGAGCAGGCCGACGAGTGGAGAGTGAGAGTGGAGCGAAATTTCCAGACGATCAGGTGTCCCGTAGAGTATCAGGTGGAGATAGCTATCCACTATCTGAGTGGTGACGCACATTTATGGAGGCGTGCCATTGCCGGGAGGAGAGCTTTTTGAGCTTGGGATGCTTTCGTGGCGGAGTTTAACACCGAGTACTTTCCACAGGAGGCTCGGAATCGGTTCCTGATGCGGTTCATTTCCTTATCCCAGGGTGACCGTTCGATGCGCGAGTACGCCGTAGGGTTTAGCAGATTGGTGGTGCAAGCCGGTGTTGGCGTAGGTGGTGAGAGCCAGATACTTCAGAGGTTTTTTCAAGAGCTTCGTTCGAGTATCCGGCAGCAGTGTCGTGGTCGTGCGTACATTTCGAAGGCGAACTTGGTGGAGTTGGTGGCCTCGATTGAGGAGGATCAGTGCGAGTAGGTTGGTCCGGTAGCGGTGCCATCTGCAGCTGCTCCTGCTATCCAGCCTCGGAGTCAGCAGCAGAAGTCGCAGCAGCAACGAGTTTTGAGTGTGGGTTCGAGAACTGGTTCTGACGGTGACGGCAAGCCCGTGCAGGGTCAGAAGAGGAGAGCAGATGAGATGTTTGAGAGTAGGCAGGCTATTCGTGGCAGTTGTTATGGTTGTGGGAGTTTGGAGCATAGAGTTGCTAGTTGTCCCAAGAGGGAGGCATCCAGGGATTCCACGGTGTGTTTCTACTACAGGGAGCTGGGACATATCAGGCCGATGTGTCCCAAGTTGCAGCCGATGTCAGTGGCGGCAGTTCAGCCATTGGCTATTCAGTCAGCGTCACAGGTTGCAGTGGAGCAGTTATTGGAGCAGATCGGAGCAGGATCTTGAGGATACTCTTCGGTGGAGACGGGCCAGCCGAATCAGTCGGGCTATGTCACAGGTAAAATCTTTATCTCAGTCTTCATATTTTCTTAATAGTATTTGTGTAGTGTTGTCCATTTCTTATTGGTTGTTAAAATAAAATTCGGGTTCTTGACATTTATAGTAGTGTAAGAACGTTGTTAGTGGTGTGTTTAGCGCTTGGCGTTGTTGTGCCTTTTTCCAAGAGAGTCGTGGACTCGGGGATAGTAGATCAGGCGGATCTATTCAGTAGGATCATAGTGGAATTGATGCAACACGGGCAGCGGTATCTGAGTGTCGGGTCTCGGGGAACGGGACGGTTTCGAGTCATGGTCGGGTGGTGTATCCAAGTGGGGAAGCACAGCATGTAGTGAGCTACTGTTGTTCGAGGAACGCCTGAGGGATCCGTGTTTGTTAAGTGACGCCGTTATGCGGAGTCTAGAATCTGAGTTGAAGTGGGAGAATCGTGTGTATCTTCAGATGGTTGGTGATTCAAGTTTTGGTTGTGATGTTTGGTGGTTTGTGGTCTTGTATATTCATGGCGGTAACGATATACATTGTTGGAGATTTACAAGTCGGAGTTTCCCTTATAAATCTGTGTTTCAGATGTTATGGGTTGTGTTGACCATTTGTGGTCGTGTGTTGGAGATAATCCAGGTTAGGGAATATCGTATGCTTCGAGTTTTGTTGAATGACACTAAGGGGTAGTTTGCACATGTTATGCATGGTGTCAATCTCTGAATTGGCTGTGCATATTCTTGTTTGATTGTTGCGCGGACAGTTTAGAGGCTAAAACATCATTGTTGTAACATTCGTAAACCAACGCCTTGGTTAATGGAGATAGTTGTGTTGACCGTGTTGGTCGTAGGTTAAGAATATTCCGGTGTGAGGAATATCATATGTTGACCAGTTTGGGTCGTGAGATATTCTAGTTAGATGTGTTATATGCGTTTCAGATTATTACTCATTACGATTCTAGAGAGAGAATGGGTTTTCTGGAGGAGATACGGTAGATCTCCGACAGACTTGTAGGTGAGGGTCGTTACCTCAGTATGAGTGGTTTGTTTGGTTCATATTGTGACACGGTGGGTTGCAATATGAGTGTTGAGAGATATGGTGGATCTCTAGATGATGATATGGTGGATCTCCTGTTATGTTTTAGAGTGGTTGTGATGATTTTGGGAGTAATAATATCTAGAAACGTGTATAACATATGATTAGATGTGAGTGTTCGGGATCGGTGGATGATCTCTGTTGTTGGGCCAGTTGTGGGCAGGGTTTGTGGTATGACGAATTGATTTTGGTTTGTTTTAATTCGTTCGGTTTATTGCTGGTTAAGGTGGAAACCTTTGTTATCGGTTTAACCACTGTTCACAACATTACTGTTCACGACCAGAACCACTGTTCATCGCCGGAGCACTGTTCATGGCATTACTGTTCCTCGACGCTAATTACTGTCAAACCAAATCAAGGTGAGTGCGTGACTGTCGGTCCGTGATTCTAGATGAAAAATTGTGAATTGTTGTTTGATGAGTTATGATGTTCTTCGTGATGTTCTTGAGTGGTTTGATGGGTTGAATCGTGTTTGTGATGTTTATTATTAGTTTCTGTGTTTTTGGTGACGATCTGTAGAATTCGGAATCTCTCTGTCACGAGTGTCGATCGACACCAAGTGATGATATCGATCGACACCAGTCTGTTTCGGTCAGACCGCCCGGTTTAATGTGATTTGAAATTGGAATTGATTGAGTTTCGGTTTAATCGAATTAAATTGGTTAAATATATTGATTAATGGTTTAATCTGATTAATGTTTTAATATGATTAATGGTTTAATTTGGGTTAATGGTTTTAGTTGATTTAAATATTTAATTGAGTTGGTTTAATTAATTATTTTTGGATTAATAATTAATTAATATTATAATTTGATTTTGAGAATTATTTAATAATTATTTAGTGGTGATTTAAGTGTGAAAATATTCATTAATTGTGATAGTTATCTTAAGTGTCATTAATTATTTAATTGTGGTTTAAATAATTAATTGCTGGATTACATTGTGGAAGTTGGTATTAATAATTTGTGAAACATTATTCAATTGTGGAAGTTGGTATTAATAATTTGTGAAACATTATTCAGTAGTTGTGGTAAATGATTTAAGTGATAAAAACTATTTATTTAGTTATAAAATTATTTTAAGATAATATTAGTAATTATCTAAGTGGCGTTAATTAATTGTGGTAATTATTTGAGTGTTGTAAAATTATTTAATTATGAGAATTATCTAATGAGTATATGAAAGTATCTTATATATATAATAGGAGAATCATCTCTCCTTCTAAGCTGTCCACATCAGCCTAATTTTATGATGATAATGGGTTTTACATTTAATTACATATTATAAAATAAATTAAAAGAAAATGATATATGATAAACATTTAAACTAAAATTAATAATTAATTGATTTACACATTTTCTGAATTTTTCTAAAATAAAATATATTATTTACTAAAAAACCTAGAATATATTTCTCATATAATAATAAAAATATCAACTAAGAAAATTAATCGATATTAGATGATTTATAAAATTAAACAAACATTTTCTACTTAGCATGAAAATTCAAAATATATAAAGATAACTATTAATAAGAAAAATTTAATATGCTTAAAATAATATATGAGAGAACATAGGTTTTCTAAGAGTAATAAATTAATAAAAAAATTTAAAATTATAAGTTTATTTGTAATTGTATATAAAAAAATTGAAAATGTTTATAATAGAAATAAAAAAAAATTATTTTTCAATGTCAAATCAAGTTAAGAGCACGAAAAACGGCTCAGACGGCTAATGAAAATGTAGTTTAAAAATTTATTAGTGAAAATGTCAAACGAAAAACGGCAAAGAGCACGGCTCAAGAACTGACTGGAGCGGTGGTTGAGTGAAGTTAAGAGTCGGACTTGGCTTGAGATGCTGTTAATAAGAACATTTACGAGTTATTAGAAAACCAGAAGGTCAACGGTGATTAAAGAAAGTTATAAGTTCACTAAATAACCTTTCTTTTTACTAGAAAGATAATAACTATTTATGCAACTCGATGCACGCCACTGGATATCAAAAGTTTTACTGAACATTCTTAATGTGAGTAGTTGGATTAACTCAAAACGTACCCACCAAAAGTTAACATAAAACCATCATAATTTAAATCAACGAATACGGAAAAACAAAAAAAAAAATTATTTTTGTAACAACCCCGCGCTTGCGCGGGGCTTCATTCCCTAGTTTGAATAATTATGAAAATTATTAGTGTGGTTTAATAATTTGAGAAAGTACTTAATAATTGTGGAAATTATTTAAAGGACTTAAAATGATCTAGAAATTGTGTAAATGGCTTGTAAACAGGATGATCGTCTCACTAATTATTTATGCTAATACTCATACTTCTCTATTCCAATGTGATGCAGGTAAAGGCAAAGTGTGACCGCGGGATCGAGGCTGAAGAGGAGGATTTAGGATGTGTTGGTTTATTACTTATATTTTATTGCATCTGGTGTTAGGTTGCTAGATTATTTATAACTACCCGTGCCATGCACGGAATGATGATTTCTAAATTTATATTTTTATTAAAAAATATTTATTTAACTATCTCGATTTTTTTTTGCAACGGATTTATTGGTTCTTGTCTTCGTTTGTGGTCTATAAATTAAACATCTTAACGATTTTTTAAAAAAGTAAATAACATAAAGAATTGACCACATGTCCGGACCATACAAAATATGAGTTCTGTATTAAAAATGTTTAAAATTAAACTTTAAAAATGTTAGATTTTTTTGTATAATTTTTAGGAGAAATTAGGTACTAAAAAATAAATTTATGGAAATTTAGGCTCTAAAACTAAAGAAAAAAAAATCAAAAAGAGTCTTGTATTACCACATATTCAATATGATTGATTTAATCATATATAAACTTCAAATCACTACAATATAATAAGATAATTCAAAGAACAAAAAAACTTAAAATAAAACGTTATTCTTTAAAAAAAAAAAACTATACTTCATGTATTTCATAAAATAAATTGAAATTTTATAATATTCAAATTTGTGATAAAAAATCTTTTAAATATTTTAACTTTTTAACCAAATTAAACTATCTCCAAATTTAAATATTTTAATATAAATATTCTCAACTATTTAACTGTGAAATATTTATTATAATAAAAAATAATTTGCTTTATTTAAATAATTTTATCAAATAACCATATGAAACAAAATATATTTATAAATTTGGATGATTATTAAATTAATCTTATATTTTTTATGGTTTTTTTATCATTTTGGTCTTTTTATTATAGTTTTTTGGACTATCACACATCATCATTTCCAATGTGGAACTTTGATGATATACTTAATATTTTCATCATTTTAGTAATTAATATCTGTTTTTAAAAACTCAAATTATAATTTATGTAAAACAAATGTACAATTTTTAGTATATGAGTAATGTGATAATTTATTTATTTTTATAAAATTTAGTTCAATCAAAAAATGAGAAACAAATATAGTATTTAAGAAAACAAATAATTTGATATATTGACTAAAAGATATGGAAAGATTTAGACGCTAAAATTTATATAAATAATTAATATAAACTATTCTCTAATTAAATTAAGGGATGGTTTCACAAATAGACCAAGAATTGGGGTCAATTGCAAAAGTAACCTCCATTGTAAAATATGTTTTTTTTTCCTTCTTCACCCTTTCCATATTTACGTAATAACGAAAATGCCATTACTTTTTCTCTTGAAGTCTATCCGTGAAGTCTATTACGAAAATCAAATGTCCAAAAAAACCTCATCTTCTTCACTTATTCACGAAAATGTCATCACCATCAATTCATACAACAACCAAACTGAACCGAAATCCAGCTTTGAATGCATGATTTCATCTTCAAACATATCTCNTCTTCAATTTCTTCTCCATTTTCACCCCAAAAACTCACCTTTTCATCTTTTCAAAGTTTATGTTCATAGATCTTGCCATTATCGGTGTGACTAAAGCAATGTGACGATTGGGCAAGTTTGCTGAAGCTATAAATCGAAGTTCTGGGCTGTCAAAGTAACTGAAGATCACGGCAAGGTAAGAATCCGGTCGATC
>OVBJ01003902.1:0-10421 GCA_900406535.1 Noccaea bulbosa | reverse complement strand
ACAAAACGACGTCGTTTTGTGTCCGTTTCGAGGGTTCCGTTCCAACGGGGCAGATTACGTGGCGTCTCAGTCATACCCGTAAACGCAAACGTGATATTGACTTCGGTCAAAGGTTAATTTGGCCGTCGAGTAAATAGTATGGGTACTTATAGTACCATTACCAATAGTACATGTACTTAATGGCACATATGAAAAGTACGGGTACTAATTGGGACACCTGAGACGAGTTTGGGTATCAATTGGCCGCTTTCCCCATTTAAGGTCAGCTTCTACAACTTTTTATGTCAAACGGTTCTATTTCCAGAATATAAAATGTTTTGATATAATATATCTGCAATTATTTAGATATATTTAGACTCAAAATATATTCAATTATATCTAGATAATTGCAGATTCATTATGTTAAAACATTTTAAACGTTTCACCTAAACTCACGTCTTAATCTAGATGTCGCTTTCGAATTAATATTCCATTTCATGCCAAGTAAACTAATTACAACACCTTTCAGGCTTTCACACACAAAAAAAAAACCAAAAAAAAACTAAATAAAACACACTGTCACTTTCGACTTTCGAAATTGTAGACTCATTTATGCCAAGTTGGCTTGTACAGAATACATTATGTTTTAAATACTTGTATATATCATTTTAATCAGACAGTACATGTACATATGCTTAATATCCAAGTCAACATTTAAATCATTTTTTACACCGCCCTAGATTGAGCTGGAATTGATGAATGACAATGTTCAAAGCCGATAATTCAATAGAATCATGACTGACTTAGTCAAACAAACGTTGACTTCACATGGTCATGTGGAATTTTGGGAATGCGGCTTCGAGAGGCAAATAGCATTTTCTTCTTCTTCTTCTACTTCGATATAACGTAGACAAATATTAACAATTCGTTAAGTACTAGGCGTGATCACAGATTCACAGATTACGACTTAATTTTGACGATATCATATATATATATATATATATAATTTTCTCGTTATGGTTCATCTACTTTATCTTTATGTGTTATCGCTTTCTAGAAAATGTATGACTATGCTCATAGCTCGTAAACGTTTGTAACGTTTCTCAATAATAAAAGTTGTTCGATTAAAAAAAAAAAAAAAAAAATTCTCTCGTTAACATAATCACAATCACTCAATAATGAAATAATGTTGCTACTCTTCATGATTCAGGATATGTCTTTAACATTCAAAAGCGGCCTAATTGACACCCGTAACTAATGCCATACAACTTTTCAGTTCGTTCCGTTATCCTCTTAGTAACAACAACAACATTTAGATTGGTAATTAATACACGGTCTTAGATAGCATTTCGTCCTCTGATTTGGCATAATTTTCGTTTGTTATATTAAAATGCTACTAAAGTATATATATATCTTTTTATATACAGTTTGTTATAAACACAAAAATAAAATTTGGTGTGCTCTATATATAGATGCTGAAATTAAATGCATATGCAAAATTTGATCAACACTAGCCATCATATCATCCCTAATATATTAAAAAAGAAGATAAATATAAAAAAACTTTTGTGTCATGTGGTATTAACAAAAATACCATCCTGATGTGTCATCACTAGGTTCATTTTTAGGGTAAATTTTAATTAAAACAAAAATTACTAGACTAATTACATTTTATGCCACTGAAGTTAATTTGATTAGAGAATATGTTATACCAATATTAATACATAATTCACCATTTAATTATGAAGAGATTATTATTCTTTCCATGTTTTAAAAATATATCATATTAATTACCTTTCTTAAATACTAATTTTCTTCTCTCATTTTTTGGTTGAACTAAATATTGTAAAAACAATAATTTATCACATCATCTATGTATTAATAAAAAGTAGATTTTTTCTAATTCAAGTTGTAAAAATGATAAAAATATGAGTTTTTCAAAGCTCACATTGGAAATAAAAATATATGAGTTATTCAATAGACTATTATAAAAATAAAATGATAAAAAACTATAAGAGTAAAAATATTGATTTAATAAGCATCCAACTTTATAATATTTTGGTTTAATATGAATTCTTTTAGTGGAAACATATGATTAAACCAACTAATATCTATAATATTAAAAATATTTTGATGTGAATAAGTTAAAAATATTTATATCAAAATATTTAAATATTTAAAATAGTATAACTTGGATAAAAATTTAGAATATTACAATTTTTATCGAAAAGTAAATATTATTAATACAAAAATTTAAATCATTTAAACCTTAAAATATTATATTATAATTGATTCAGATTTCTAAATATTTTTTAAAAAAATTGATCAAACATTTAAAATTCAATAACTATAAAATATTATAAATATCTTCAAAGTCTCAAGTTGGAAATGAAGAAATATGGTGGTTTATAAACTTATTATAAAAGAACCACAATAATAAGAAATTAGAAAAGTATGAATATTGATTTCATAAATAATCCCAAATTATAAATAATTTTGATTTAATATAGTTTTTAATAGTACATTTATCACATAAAACTTATTAAAATAGATATATTTAAAATAATTTAATTATTTATTTAAAGATATAAGTCATAAATTTCTCACTCCGCGCAGGGTGCGGATCCAACCCTAGTAACATAGTATTGAGTTAAGAGTATATGATACATACTCAGCCCCAATTATTCACTTATGTAAATAGAATGAGCATTTTCAAAGCCACTATTATAAATGAAATAATGATAAATATTGTTCTTCCTAATATAGAAATTAAAATCGTAAGTAGAAACAAAACAAGGTTTCCTACAAATGCATTTTCGAAAGAATCCTTGGCAGCGACCTTCAACAAAACCTTCAGTTATGCATACTTCGCTGCAATTCCTCCACTTCAAACACATCCCAAAAAAATAAGTACTTTCTGCTTCACATATTTGTTGTCCTCCTTCAACCGTTTTCATATCTATAAGATCGTATAAATTACAATTTAATAATAAAAAATCAAAGTTTTGACCCAAAATATATATAAATAACTATGAAAAGCTTTGTCGATATATCAAATATTTTTTTTTACAGCAACCAATGCCTAATATTGTGTGTAAAATTGTTGAAATAACAAAAATTAAATGATGAGTTACTACTAACCTTTGTGTCTTACTTTAACTGATACTATGGAAACATCTAGACTTTTAGTGATACTTTCATTAAAAATTAGAAAAGTGCTATAATATGATGTTCAAATATTCTATAAAATAAAATTTGAGCTCATTTTTGTAGGGTTGTAGAAATTATAATTCTACATAATCAAATAAGAACTAATTAGTACATTCATTGAAAGAAAAGTATATAACTAGAGAAATTAACTTAAGTATTTATAAACGTATAACATATCTTTTAATAATAATGTATAGAGTTTATCAATCACTAGATTAGGTCCCACATATATGCGGGATTGATAACATAATATTTTAGAATTAGAGAAAAATAAATAAATAAATAAAGTATAATACAAAACCAAATAAATAATAATCTAAAAGATTTGATCACTCTTAATAATCTAAAAATTTTGCGGATTGAAAAGCCTAACTTATTAATAATTATTTACTTATTTTGATTCTCCTTTTTATTTTAGAATATAAAGGATGCAAAAATATATATTTTCATTTTTCCTTTAGAATATGTAATATTTTTATCTTAGAAAATGAGCCATGCAATTTTTGTTTTTTGCTGGAATATGGAAAATAAAATTTCCCCCTTTTTAAACACATTTTTAGTTAGTTTTTTTTTCAATTTGTTTTCCAACTTTTTTGTTTCTTAGATTATGAGGCATGCAAAATTTTTTTTTTCCTTTTTCCGTTAGAATATGAAAACAAAATTCCATTAGAATATGAAAATCTATTTTTTTTTTCAGTTTTTAACATCTTTTTAGTTTGTTATTTTTTATTTTCTTTTTCCAAGACACATGTCATGATCTTAATAGTTGTTAGATTAAATTTACACTTGTCGTGATCCTATAAATTATAAAAATCATATGTATCGCAACCACGTCGTGCATATCCAGCTTTATATAATAAGATAATGTATACCTGATGCAGCAAGAAGTATATCTGGTAACCAAGGCCTCGTGGTTCAGTGATAAAGGGGTCATAGCTGTGACTTCCGCCACCTGGGTTCGAGTCACTTTGGCCATCCAGACTGCCTTAAATAGTAAAAATAAGTGGTCTGCCGTGGGCCTTGTGGGATTAGTTTTTGAGCCTAGAAAACCTTTAGAATTACCTACGATTCTAAAAAAAAAAGAAGTATATCTGGTGCAGCAAGAAGTATGATAAATAGGAAAAGCGTAGAAATTAACTGTATAGAACTCTTCATCGTTTTTTTCTTTTTTTCTTTTGATGATCACCTGGACTCGAGTTCCTTTGGCCACCTTTCGGATNCCAAAAAAAAAAAAAAAAAAAAAAACTCTTCATAGTTTTCCTTTTTGTTATAGTGACTGATTTATAAAGAGAGATATAGAGACGTAAAAGGGGAAAATAGAGCTGTTGATATTGAAATTAACTTGTAAGAGCTAGTACGAAAACATCTCATATTTTATAGTTTGCTAAATTGTCTGTCAAACAGTTAGTTTTCCTATACATATGAATAACTCGGACTTCCCAGTTTTTCGAAAGCAAGCCATGGCACAAATGTATCAGGAATGACAACGGATGTGTATTGTAAATCCCTGTCGTAAGAAAACCAATCACCATAAGAGAATATACCTCCATTTCCAGCTTTGTGATCTCCCAAGCAATACAAAACCCATAGTAAACTCCCCACAGCTCCGCCATTGGGACCGTACACCGCGCAATGTTTAGCGTGAAGCCCCTGCACCATTGACCATTTGATTTATTATATTTAACATTTAATCAAAATAACTATTATTCTTAAAACTAATAGATTCAAATAGAATTTGAAAAGTTATTTTTTATATATAAAAAATAGTTTATATATTGATCTAAACAAATTCTTATTTAATAATTTAATAAAAATAATAAAATATATATTTTTAATTAATAATTCCAAAATTTAATATGAATATACGAAAATATACATATAAAATATAAGAAATTCATGTTATATTAGAAATATCTGTAGATGATTTAGTACATGTTATATCTTTTTAGAATATATTTCGTGACGGTGGTCTTATGATATCAAAATATTATAAGGCGAACATTGATGGCAGAACGGGAGAAAAAACAATAGGACGAAGAAAAATGGGATGGCAATGAATGGGACGGGGTGGAACGGAAAAGAAATGAACAGAATGAGGCAAAATGAGATGGAAATGAATGGGATGGGGCGGAACAAGACAAGAAGAAACATGACGAGGCATAACAGAAAGGAAATGAATGGAACAAGGCAAAACATGATGGAAATGATTGAGACGGGGAAGAATGAAACGGGAATGAATGAGACAGGACAAAATGAGATTGAAGATATAGGACGATGCAGAACGGAAAGAAAATGAACGGGACGAGACAAAACTGGATGAGAATGAATGGAACAGGGTGGAACGAGATGGGAAGAAACAGAACGAGACGGAACGAAACCAAAATTACGCCCAACCCTAATTTTATTTAACGGGACGAGATGAAAATTATACATACCCTTAATTTTATTTAATTATATGTTTATACTTTGGAACAAAAAAATTAATATCTTCGAATTTTATTCTAAAAATATCAATAATAACAATGTAAAATTCTGCACCGCTTAGTGTGGAATAAAATCAGATTATTCAGATCTTTTGGGAAAAAACTTGGGGAAATTTCAAAAATACAGATGTCAATTTTTAAAACTATATATTTAGAGTGACTATTTTCAAAAAGAATTCTAAACCCTAAAATATAAACCTCAAACTCTAAAATATAACCTCAAACCCTTAAATCCAAATCTTAAACCCCAAAATCTAAACCAATTTTATAGATTAAAATTAAAAAAAAATGTAGTTTTGAAAATTGCTATAGTAAAAGTGTATTTTTGATAATTTACACCATAAGAAATGTATATATTAAAATTTCTCAAAAAACTTTGTCTTAGCTGGATTGCGTTAATTGTTTTTTATACATATGATTTTCTTCATTCATACCCTTAATACTACAAGATATGTATATAATATATATATATATATATATATGTGTTTATAAAAAGAGAAAAACTTTATGATTTATAAAATCAGATTCTTCACAATCAATACGTAGTTTGCTTTATAAATTTTACGTTATAACTTTCAAATGTCATTTTTAGTTAAAAAATTATTTGATAAAATATTTAAAGTAACTAAAATTATATTTTTAATAAATTTTCTTTCATAAATTTTTTATTCTGTAGCCTAAGTAAACTTTAAACTTGTGGATAAAAAAAAATTATACTAGTTGATATTTTCGTCTAGACATAGTTAGATATTTGTACCCAGTATTGATAATTGACAATAATCCATATAATACGTACTTTACCAAACTGCCTCGACAAGTTACATAATCGATGGAGTCCATTTACATTTAGTTATGTTCCAACCTTGTAATTTCTTGGATCTCTGTTTTCTTTATTCTTCGTAAGTTAAAATGTTATTTGAATTAAAAAAAAAAAAAAATTGATGCAAGAAATCACAAGGTTGAACAGATAAATAAAAAAAACTTTTAAATTGCATTACATTCACGTTTCTTCTTCTCAAAACAAATCTATTATACAAAGAGTATGTGACACCCTCTCTCTAACCGAAGAACTCTTAACGACTAGCCCCAGCGCTTGGCAACAAGCTCGAGAGCGAAGGCACGCCTTGTCTCCTCATTTCCTCTTGTGCTTGCTTCATCTCCTCGGGATCTGTTCATGACACATTTTTAGGTGAAAATCGTGAATTAATAAACATCAATTCTGGATCATATGCATCCATAGTTGTATTGTGTACAAGTAAAGCTCGAAAAGATGAATGTGTTGCAGAAAATGTCAAGCCGAAAGGTAATAGAAGCTTACCTATGTTCTCCATCAGTTTCGGCATCAAGAACACAACCACAACCATGAATCCCACCATAAGACCCATCGGACTTTTCACTATTGACATAACGGAGAAAGGCTCTCGAATCTGTAATAGATTGCAAGATCAAATCAGATATGGAAGAAGCACAGCCAAGAATTCAACAATGAAAAGAAGCCATGTCAAGGATCTCACCTCATAGTATCGCTCTTCTCTCAATGGCTCCAAAACCAGCTCAGTAAGACTCCTCCTGGTTTCCGTTAACGTAGCTTGAACCTTGCCACGGTGACGAGCACTAACATCTACTCTTACCTAGTTTTGGTTTATCCATCGTTGCATGAGAACCGCGTTCTGACGAACACATTGCAACACAGGAAAAGAAAACTTACCGGAGAGAAGAAGTAGCCCATTGCAGATACTTCGATCAAATGAGTCCCAGCGGTCACTTTGTGACTTTACAAACCGGTTTAGTCAAGGACCGCAAACAAATTTAAGAATACTGAGTAAGAAACCGAGTATCGGATATTCAAGGATCAACATCTGAGCAAGAAGATTTTATTATAATTGTAAGGATCAAATAGGATACAAAGTAAAGTATCCATCAGGCCTGAGAAACGTAACACTCTGTCCACCGTTGAGTATAACTTTGACATTTGAGAATTTCGCTGTGTGACCAATCACGTTGCCTAGGCAATAACTTGTAGAATCAGTTCCACGGAATCATCATTCATAATTGCGCAACCAGTAATAAAACAAGGAAAAAGCCCTGAAACCTACTTGGTGGAATCCTCACTCTACCAGTGATGGTGTAACTATCCTCGGACCTGCACAATAAACCAAACAAAGAGAATATGAGAACCAAGGGAAACAGATCAATTTGCAAACTTGCGTTTTCGAATTCACCAACAAAGTTGTCGGATTTTTAAAATCAAAGGTCAAGCAACTATGTCGAATTGAAATCAGAGGCTCCAGAGATTAAAAAGCAACTTCGGAGGTCAATTGCATAGGCTAGAGACGAGATACGATCGATGAATCTGAAGTTTACATTCAACTGCTGTAAAACGAGATAAAATCAGAGAACGATTCATTACCCAGAAGAGCATGGGAGAGTGGAAGCAAAGAAGATCAAGCAAATCTGCAAAGCGAGGATAGCGAGAAGGGTACTGGATCTGATGATCGGCGTCATCGTCGACGTGAGCTCCTAACCGACGACGACTCTATTATTATTAGGGAATCGTCCGATACCGGCGACGAAGTTAAAAGATGCAGATTTGAGCAGATTTGTATTTATTATTTTTTATTTTATTTACTTTGCGTCTTTGCAATCGAAAGAACCAAACCGGAACAACCGGTAAATATCGAGCTCGTAAATATCCGAACTAAAACCCAAAGTTAAACCAAACCGTGTGTGTGATTTCAAAAACTTGGACACAGGAGCGTTCAGTTATGACAACAATTACAGAGGAGTTCGGTCTAGAGATCAATAGCTAAACCAAAAAAAAAAAAAAAAATACACAGAAGGGGATAAAGATGGATTCTTGGTCAATCCATTACTCGATCCGTGTGAAGAGAGTTACCAAAAGGGATAAAAAGCTCTCCAAAATTGGAAGTATCTTTGCTCTATTCATCTCATCGAGATCATCAATCGAAAACTTGCTGGCATTTGGGCATTTCTTGACCCTAAAACTCCTACTGAAACCTGTAAGAAGTTTTGCATAAGGTGTGAAAGAAGAAGTTCTTCCATGGAGTGATGTTTCCTCTCTCAATAAAGGTAAAGATTTTTAATTAGATGACTGGTACACTTAAACATAAAGAAAGTAGCTTTCGACCCTAAACAACAAGATTCAGTGAAATCTAGGATCAAACATTTCGAAACAACTCTCTAAATGATGATTAATATACCAAAAATGAAGATGAAAAATGTATAAAGAAACTAGCTTTTAACCCTAAACAAGCAAGAATCAGTCAAAGCTAGGAACAAACATTTCGAAACAGCTCTGCGAATCTCCAGACATACTACCATCGTCTACCTTAAACACCTTAATCTCATCCTCATCCTCATCAGTGTAGTAAATAGAGTCTCGCAAGCATCCATAGAACTCATCAGCCTTAACAGCCAAGCAAGTATCATCACCCATCAGAAACGCATCATCTCCCAACGACTTAACTTGAACCCACTGCCACAAATCATCATCCATCATATAAACCTTGAAACCAACCGTTGTGTGATAGTGCTTTCCTTCCGATACTTTGAACTCCGTGTTCCCAACGTCATCATGTAACACATTGACATACCGTGGATCCACCGTGCCACCTTTGATTCTCCCGCGATTATCGTCAACGATACGGTCCACAATGTAGAACTTCCCACAGCTTCCTCCAACTAAGCTTCTGTATCTCCAGGAGCAAGACTCAGCGACGTCGTCGTCCAGCGGAGGTCCGTACCTGAAGATACCGCGACGGGAGCTGACCCACCAGAGAACGCCTCTGGAGTCGAGTGCGTAAGGGAGGCCTTGGTGAATGATTATGTCGTGGAAATGAGCCGTTTGGTCTTTGATTCTCGTCCACGTGTCTCCGTCCCAGTACCTGATCCTCCCGTCGCAGCAGACTCCGAGGACTCGGTGATTGGCTCCGCGGACTAGGTGTTTTCTCGCAGCGACCACTCTTTTGAATCCGGGATCTGCTTTCTTCGTGCGCCGTTTTTGAATAGTGTAGGATGGTTGGATCTCGAGATTGGGGCGGATGTGAAGGAGAGGGTTGTTGATGTCGGCGAGGGTAACGGAGGAGCGCCACGATGTGCAGATGCTACGGAAACGGAGGACTTCCACGACGGAGATCAATCGGAGAGCGATTAAGCCGAGGAGCTCCGTCGGTAACTTAGACCAATCGACGGCCATTTTTTTCTTTCTGACATCGTTGCTCTCTTTGTTTTACTTTCGGAGAATAACTAAAACGTAATTACTTTATAGTAACATATTTACCTTATGGAGAAATCAAATGAAGAGGTGTCAGTAAAACTTTTTAAGTTTAACGAGTCAGCTAAATCAAAACTTACCAAAATTTGAATCATAGCTTAGATTTGATTTGAGCGACAATTCTATTTTCAACAATAATCAATTATCTAAAGAAAATCTGGCCTGTGCAAGATCTAATTTAACCGTCTAGTTCACAAAAACAATTTACGGGAACAGTTTCTTGTAATCAAACCTCCAAAAAAAAAAAAAAATATTTGAAGCAAAATAATAACAAAAACTTTACTTCTTCATTTGATATTTTTTATCTCAACATTTTAATTTCTTAGTTACATGCTACAAATTCTACAATGTCAACCTTGCTTTTGTATTTATTGTAGGGTTATTAAGTGATTTTTTTCTTGCACTGGATACCACACAGCTTTCCAGGAACAACAAATCGAGGAAGATCTGGCAGA
>OVBJ01003901.1:0-10426 GCA_900406535.1 Noccaea bulbosa | reverse complement strand
CTTTCAAAAGAAGTTTGTATGAGTTATTAACTATATTGAAGGTCAATGTTGGCACAAAATAGCAAAAGTCAAAAAAGGGGTAAAAAGACAAGAAGAGCTTTTTTTTGGGGTAAATTGCCAATTTCCCCAAAAGAAAATCCAACAAAACATTATACTTTCATTTGTATGCTTTTTCTATACCCATTTTACCAATTAAAATTAAAACCAAAATAATATAATTGTTTTGCTTAGCAATTCATAAATTGTGTATCTTATAACTGATACGTATACATCTTTGGCAAAACACAACAGGCGGTATAACCGAATAAACATTTATATAATAAAGTTGAAGACCATGATATATGACAGACTCGGTTTACATCAATCATTTATAACATTTTGTATGCTTTTCCATACATTTTTTTTAACGAATTGTGTTTGATTTCGTTCACCTAATGGTTTTTCTCTCTGAATTTTATAAAGGAAAAACTTTTTTATTCGAAAAAAAACAATCAGTTTACATAATACACACTCACTCAGAGAAAAAAATCTTGAATTACTCACCTGAACTAGCTGAAGAAGACATCTTAGAGCTCTTGATTTTTTTATGTCTAAAAATCCTCAATTTTTCATTTCGTCGCTTTAGATGGTTTGGAGAAGATGAACCAAATGACGTCGTCTCATTTAGCAGAGACAAAATGTCATCATTAATTTTGAAGATTTCCCCTAATCCACATCGACATCGACAACAATTTAGCTATGTAATCTATTTTTAACGGAGAAGAGGCCAGATCACGAAAAATGTATGAAAATCCAAAAAATTGACGGTGGTATAGTTGACGTATGAATCCAACATATGTCTTATGTCTTTATGGCTTCCCGGATCTGTGTTTGTCGAAGATGAGAACGAGTCTTTTCGAAAAAGCCACCAGCTGGTATTTGGGCTTCAAGAGGCCCAATTATTGTTTTTCTCCTAGCTAAGTAGTAATATTCGATTTTGGGCCTTCAGTGTCAAAATCTCATGAGTGGTCCTCAAATTATGAAAAGACGAGTGGCAAGTGTATTAGATTTTATGATATTTTTTAGAAGATTGGCGGATTGTGTGATACTTATAAGGTCAGCTGTACTAATATTCGGCCGGATATAATCGCTAGAAGGGAGAGGTTGCCATTCCGGTTGAGGTTGCCGTTCCGATTTTGCAAATCGGAGTACTTATAAGGTCAACTGTACTTTGACCTTCTAGCCCGCATTATTATAAAAATAGCCGAGTAAATGTTAAAATCAGATGGGCTAAATTTTGATTTTCGTTCACAATTAGGCTCAAAGTCTACCTTCTATTTCTGATTAACCACCCCCAAATCAACCGAAAACTAAGACAAATTTACAGTTAGTCGAGTTGTTTTACGAAAATCATTCCTTTGTTGAAGTGAATTCAAGGTAAAAATCTCTCAATTGAAGTGATTTCGAGTTACTTAGTTTTTGGGTTTTCACTCGAATTTGGTTTTCTGGTTTTAAGGTTTTCAGTTTTCACTTGACAATCTATGGTTTAACCTGTGATAATTGTGAGTAACCTGTATTACAGTTGTTTGAGTGAGAATGAGAATGATAACTAAGTTAGAGTTCTATATGGCATTTTTTTTATATATTTTTTCGAAATATAAAAAAAATAAGTAATATTTTTTTCCAGGTTATCAATAACTAGGTTAGAATTATGATAACCTGATTTAATTTTTTTTTTTTCGATTTTTTCAAAATTTAATATAATTTTTATTTAAATATTAATATTTAATTATTAAAAATAATAAAAAGATAACAAAAATTAATTTTTTGTTAAACCGAATGTGTTAAATGAGTTCGGTTAAAAATTTCAGATATTAAAATAAACAAACAAAATAGTTGGGATGTTGATCTTGGCTCAAAAATAGTTGGGGTATTAAAAATATTTTCGAAATTTAGTTGAGGTATTTTTATATAATTTTCCCTCTTCTAAATATAACTATTATATTAGATTTATAATTGTAATTTTAGTTTTTTTGGTTTTTTTAAGTTTAAATATAACTAATACTTTATGTATATAATTATATTTTGGATATTTCGGATATCTATTCGTTATCGGTTCGGTTCTGGTTCGGATCGGGTATTTTTGGATATAGAAGTTTTGGATCCATCAGATATTTGTGTCGGTTCCGGTTCGATTTAGTTCCATCAATTTTGGGTCGGGTTCGGTTTGGGTCTTTAGGTCTGGGTAAAAATACCCAGGCCTAGACACTTCTACTCTATAAAAACGTGATACATTGTCAAAAAAAAAATATATATCTTCATTTTCTCTTTGTGATTTTACAAGATTATCATAAAATAAAACAAAGCTTTCTACAATATTGGTGAAATTTTCTTTGAAATCTGCTTTCATCATCCTTTTAGCTCTTACTGGTAAGTAATCAATGTTTTATATAATATGGAAAAACTCACAATTGTTTTACCTCTAAATCTTTTATATAAACCTTATGCAATATTTATTTAAATACATACCTGAGTTTTTTTGAATGAGATAATAAACATTTAGATTATGTTATTTATGCTTATAACATCTTGTATTGCAGTGATGATATCCGTAACAGTTCAGACTATTGAGGCGAAACGTATGTTACATGAGGAAAGTTCTGTACATTTTGAACCTATCAAAGGAAAAAACTAATTTGTAGGCCAAATTGCAAACCATTATGTTCTGCTACCAGTTGTTACACTACAAGAAAAATACCCTATTTGCGACAGAAAATAAAGTCGTAAATCCGTCGCTAAACGTCTTTTGCGATGGAATTGCGACGGAAAGTTTACCGTCGCATATCGTTCGTCGCAATGAATTATCCGTCGCAAAACCGTCGCAAGCTTGCGACGATTTTGCGAGAACCCATAATCCGTCGCAATTTGCGGTCGATTTACGACGGAACCTACATCCATCGCAAACTTGCGAGGGCTCGGCTTCCTTCGCAACTTTGCAAGGTCAGCGCGTCCATCGCAAGATTGCGACGGAACCATTTTCATCGCAATCTTGCGATGGATTTGCGACGGCGACGAGTCCATCGCAACTTTGCGAGGGATATGTCCGTCGCAATTTTGAAATGGATTTGCGACGGATGTTTTGCGACGGACACGATTTCTCGTAAGTATGTTCCGTAGCAAAATTGCGACGGATATGTTCCGTAGCAAAAATATTTTTTTTTAGTATTTAGTTTTTTTATTAATTTTTTAAAAATTTAGATTTTTAATTATTAATTTTTTTTTTTCATTTTATTTTTTTAATAAAAATAATGAAAATTAAATTAAATAAAATTTAAATTCAAATATCATAAAAATATTCATAAATAACAAAAAAAACAAAAAAACGAAAACTAAAATTCATCGGATGGTCCCGATCCGCCCTGATCCGGTCCGCTGGGTCCGCCCTCAACTTGTTGCCGATTTAGCCACAAATTGATCAAGAGCTTCGGATCCGTATCACCCAAGTAGTCGAACAACTGTTCGAACCTTGCAACCTACGTCTTCGTTGCAATCAATTCTGACTTTGTTGTAGTCAATTCCTCCTTCAACACGGCGACCTCGTTGGGATCCTGGAATTGTAGAGAGCCAACCCCATGAATCTTCCACTTTTTACGGGGAGCGGTCTGAAAACCAAAAAAAAATTGAAACTAATAAACCAACAATATACATAAAAATAAAAATAATTTAAACTAAAAATATGAAACAAATTTACCTGGACAAAAATCTTGTTCTTCAAGGCCAAAGAAGTACCAGAAGCGATGCTCTCGAGATTATCATTCTGAGTCAACTCTTGTAGTTTGGAGTTAATGTTGTTGTAGAGCTCCTCAGAATCGTCATCCAAGAAAGTGCCATCCGGCCTGCGTTTTGTATACGCAAGAACTTCTAGCAAATCCGTTTCAGATTCTCCTCGTTCCTCGGCCTATAAAATAAATTTTGATTTGATAAAAATGATAAAAAATGATAAAAAAAAAATTAAAAAAAATAAAAATATTTTTAAAAAATAATTCCAAAAAAACTTACAAGCATTCGGCCGCGTGCTACGAATGAAGTTCGGCCGGATCGATGCGTAGAATTTTTGCTCTGCGCCCGAGCATGCTTACTGTTGCCACTTCTTTTTTGGTGGTCAGGATCCAGCCAATATGCCACCAAGCCCGCCCACACATCCGGGTCAAAGTGTGTTGGCCTGGCTGCATCTCCCTTACCAAGCCACACTTTCTTCCACCGAGATACCATATCAGGCAACCGATCATGGACTTTGGCGCATAACGCATGGTAAACGCTGTCGGTAAAGCCAGATTCCCAGTGAAACTTGTGCTTGAGAAAAAAAAATCAAACAACAATAATACAATGTTAGTGATCAGCAATTAAAAAATATTTTCAAAAAATAAATAATAATCAAATAAAGTCTTACAGCAAAAGTATTGAACCAGCGTTGGAGAACGGGTTCCTTCATATCCCTCCAACGGGCAATAAGATCTTGGTAATCCTTTTCAAATACTTCTGTAACCGCAGAAGCAACGGATGAATCAGTGAACCTGAAAAAAAAAAGTACACATGTAACTTTACAAAATGTACTTATAAATAAAACAAAAACCAATAAAAAAGTAAAAAAAATATACCACAAAGTCCTCCGTGAGGGGTTTGGATGAAGATGAAGAGGGAGGAGATGATGACCAGACTCATCCAAAATATTGTTGATAGCCGCATAAAATGGGGCTCTACGGGCCTCAGTTGCGGCCTCAACTGCGGCTGCGGCTGACTGACGAAGAGGAGATGAAGATCGTGTCTGCCGCTGCTGCTGCCCCGTAGAACAATGGGAACTACTACTAGTGAACCCATGACCACCACGGGTGTAACAGCCCGCCCCCACCTAGGCCGCAGCCAAGGCCCCCACAGAACTGCTACTGTAACAGTCCGGCCCACTACACGGTCCGCGACTGCTAGGGCTGCAGCCCAATACACCCCAACCCCTCTGATGTAACAGTCCGGCCCACTACACGGCCCGCGACTGATGCATAAGGCCACAACAACTTATACCAAACCTAGGTTGTTGGTGAGACTCGAATCTGAGACCTCACCCTTTAAGTAGCTTCCCCACCCAGAAGCTACCACCAATTGACCTCACACTTGAAATCCTTTTTACGTCGGAAATACAAATTCGTTACAATTCAAAATTAAATACAAAAAAACTTAAAATACAGAAAGAAAAACCTTAAAATTAATCAAAATCATTTTCATCGTCATTTTCATCGTCATTTTTAGATACGCCAGAGTTTTCATTGTGCTTCCGTTCTTTTTCATCAGTCGCAGACTCTTCGAATTCATCGGCTTCTCCATCTTCACTTGAATCGTAAACGACGTCTTCAACTTCTCTATTCTCGGGATCAATGTGTATGATATTTTCTGTGGATTCGATCGGACTCGAAACTTCTGAAACTCTGTCATGCTGCATGGCCACTTCATCGTCTAAACCAAATACATAACCTCTTGGATTGACCTTTATGACCGATAACCAAGTCTCCCGTCTTTGCCTAACTCGAGGATAAGGAATAAAACAAACTTGCACTGCTTGCGATGCAAGGATGAAGGGTTCGAACTTGTTAAATTTCTTGTTTGCATTTACATCGGTGACACCTATCGTCTCGTTTCGGCGAACCCCACGGCCTGGTGTCGGATCATACCAATCACATTTGAACATAATATATTTCAAGTTGATAATTCCTGGGTATGTGACCTCGATGATCTCTTGCAAAACTCCATAGAATTCTGTTTCGCCCGGGACATGAATACCATAATTTGCGGTCGACTTCCGCATGTCGTGCTTGTACGTATGGAAAATGTACCCGCGAGTACAGTACATTGATGCTGTAGTGATATTCCCTATTGGAGAGTTCACAATCTCATGCAACCACAGCGGTATTTGTTCTGTATGATATCCCTCCCTCACCTATATAAAAACAAATGGTACAATATTCAGACACATCAATTAATAAAATATATATATAGTGTTAAGTTGTAGTTTATATATCACTAATTTGAAGAGCACTTACATAGTATTTTAACCATCCAGCAAAGTCACGTTCTTTGTAATCCTCATACTCATGCTCTTGTAAACCAGGATACGTTTGGCGGGCCAGATTATCAAATATGCTGCACAAAAATCTTGANATATATCAATATACAATATATATAAAAATATATGGTCAAAGTTACCTCTCAAATTGGTGCACTTCATCCAGATTACGCAATATGTAATTGTGAGCCGCACGCAAATGTTCATGGTCCCACAATTTTTCCTTCAACTTTCCAGCAAGTCTGCCTATTTCTTTGAAGATGCTGGGAACAATATGCCTATAAACAGGTGCAACGCCTCCATCATCGTATCATTTCGTAGCGGTTCTTCTCGTTCTCACACTTGGACTAAAATAGTAAGACGCGAAGTTAGATGTTTCCTCTGTCAAACTTCCTTGTACGATGGATCCCTCAACTTTGGCAAGGTTTTAGCCTTTCCCTTCAAGTGTCCCTTGAAACGCTCGAACGGATACATCCACCTGAATTGCACAGGCCCCCCGAGATCCGCCTCATATGGCAAATGTACCGTTAGGTGTTCCATCACGTCGAAGAATGATGGATGGAAGATTTTCTCCATGTTACATAACAAGACATAAATATTTTTATGTAACTTCTCTACCCCGTCTTCTGTCAGTGTTCGCGTGCACAGATCTCGGAAGAACGCCCCAATACCTATCATATAATATACAACATAAACAAATTAACACAAACATATTTAATCATGTACATAAATTCAATTAAAAGAAATGTAAATACTTGTTTACCAGCAATTGCTTCGTGGACATGAGACGGCAACAGTTCTTGTAATGCAAATGGTAGTAACCGCTGCATGAAAACATGACAATCGTGGCTCTTCATACCAGAAAACTTTTGCCCTTGCTCAATACATCGAGAGAACTTGGAAACGTAGCCATCCGAAAATTTAACATCTGAGGCAACCCAATGAAACCGAGCTCTCATCGCATCCGCAGACAATCGATAGCTCGGAACTGGCTGCTTTCCGTCTCTAGTAATATGCAACTCGCTTCTTTTGCATATTTCTGATAAGTCCAGCCTCGATTTCATATTGTCTTTACTCCTTCCTCGGACATTTAAAATGGTGTGCATGATGTTATCGAAAAAATTCTTCTCAATATGCATAACGTCAAGGTTCTGTCGCAATAGGTGATCCTTCCAATACAGGAGTTCCCAGAATATACTCTTCTTGTGCCAATTGTGTCCCTTAAGATATCTGTCAGGCATGTTTGCAGTGCAATGCCAATTGCCCCCACGTTTGCATGTTTCCTCACCGCCATAATAATCGATTTGATCCAGCAAATCTTCTCCCGAAAGATAATTCGGAGGAGGATAACGGTCAACCTTATTCTTCGTAAATAAATCCTTGTTCTTTCGGTACCTTTGATTGATAGGAAGAAAACGACGGTGACAATCAAACCAACATGATTTTCTTCCATTCCTCAGCTAAAATGTTCCTGAACTATTCAAACAGTGTGGACACGATAGTCTTCTGTGCGTAGTCCACCCCGACAACATTCCATACGCTGGAAAGTCACTGATCGTCCACAATAATACTGCGTGCATGTTGAAGTTCTGTTGCTGCGAGTAATCAAAGATGCAGACTCCTGAATACCACAGCTGTTTCAACTCATCAATTAAAGGTTGCAGAAATACATCAAGGGATCGCTTCGGATAATTAGGACCTGGCACTAAAATAGTTAAGAACAAAAATTCTCGCTGCATGCACATTGCTGGCAGAAGATTATATGGCGTCAATATGACAGGCCAAAGCGAATATTATCTCCCTGACATAGTAAATGGACTAAATCCATCTGTGCATACCCATATGTAACCATACCATGACACATATTCCCTTGTTGATACCCAATATCATTTCCCAATATATCAGGATGATTATAATCATAGCTAGCGTTATAATTATGTTCTTCAACCCCTTGACTCGAACCACTATTTCCCGCTTCATAATGAGTAGTATTATAATGATTTTCCCCATGAAAATACCACACATAATAGTTTGGTAGAAATCCTCTATTAAATACATGTGTTTTTGCAATATCAACAGCGATATATTTTCTGTTCACACATTTCATAGAGGGACAAAATATTTTACCAGTTTGCAGTGTCTGTGGTAGGTTTCGTGCTTGGTTAAAAAATCTATGTAATCCTTCAACAAACTCTCTCGTCACTTCGCCGGTGGTAGGATCTCTTTGATTGTACATCCAGCTTCGTAACTCATATATTTCGTAACTCATTTTTTTGGTGTTTTTTTTTCCCCTNCTTTTTTTTTTTTTTTTCTTCTTCTCTCTGTTTTTTTTTTTCGTTTTCTTTTTCGTTGTGAAAAAATTGATTCACAGCGTTGGCTATTTATAGAAATTGAAATTCTTTTCCTACGGAATTGCGGTGGATTTGCGATGGAAATTTGCGAAGGATTCGCGATGGTTTTGCGATGGAAACCATTTGGCGACGGAATTGCGACAGCCTTGCGACGGATTTGCGATGACATTGCGACGGAAAATTCCATCGCAATATGTTAGGTGAACTTCATTTAACACGTGCGTACCTACCTGGGCGCATGTCGGCCAACAACTTTTCCTTGCAAATCCGTCGCAAATTTGCGATGGAGGGGGCAATTCCATTGTTAATCAGTCGCAACTTTGCGATGAAATTGCGATGGGTTGTGCATCTCCATCGCAAATCCATCGAAATCCCAATAAGTTAGATGAACTCCATTTAACATGTGCGTACCTAACTGGTCGCATGTCGATCAACAACTTTTCCTCGCAAATCCGTCGCATATTGCGACGGATTTGCGATGGAGTTGGGCAATTCTATCTCAAATCCATCGCACATTTGCGACGGATTATGCAAATCCATCGCAAATTTGCGACGGATTTGCGATGGAACATGTTTCTTTAGGTTTTAGGGTATAAATCGTTCTGAATGGGGACTAATTAGGGATTATATATTAATATGTATGTATTATTAAAAGATAAATATGAATATGATTAGGGTATACATTTGTACGTATATATATATTCATATAATTTGTGTCTAACGAACATCTTCCGTAAATGTTTAATATACTGTAATCTTTAACGAGTTTGATACTGTAAAAGAGTTTAAGAGAAATAAATTTTATTAGTGTAGATCATTTATAATTCAATTATCAGTTATAAATACATGATTTTGTTATCGTAAACACTTTTTATTCCAAAAGAGGAAACCCTAAACCCTGAAACTAAGGCGTCCATCGCAATTCCGTCGCAAACAGTTTGCGACGGAATTGCGATGGGGTCGCTAAATTTTTCGTGTCCACCGCAATTCCATCGCAAATATGCGACGGATTTGCGGCGTACGCTTTTGCGACGGCATTTTGTAACCGCAAAGACGTCGCAAATTTGCGTTGGATGGTTAACATCGCAAAGTCCTCGCAAGATTGCGACGGAATTGTGGTGATTTCTTGTTCTGTCACAATTCCGTCGCAAATGCTTCGCAAAATTGCGACGGGAACCATACATTCGCAAACTTGCGACGGATTTGCGATGGCGTTTTTGGCCGTCGTAAATCTGTCGCAAATAAGCCGCAAAGTCCTCGCAAATGTGCGACGGAAAAATTTCCGTCGCAATGAAGCTGTTTTCTTGTAGTGTTATTGCGTATGTCCTCCAACTCCAAAAATATAAATTATAATCACACAAACGAATAAAAAAGTATGGTTTGAAGTGATTGTCTACGTAATTTCATGTAAGGGTTGTATGAATCAAACTATTATGATTACACAAGTGAATAAAAAGTATTGTTTGACATGATTGTCTCTGATTATTTTAACGATTCTGTCATGGTTAATTTTTGGGTTTTGTGCAAAAAAACCATAAACTATATTATTTTTGCAAGAAAAACCCTCATCTCAAAAAAATGTAAGTCAAACCATCCACCTTTAAAGTCACACACAAAATAAGCCCCCAAGTTATATCAATGACATCATCCAAAAAAACAGCGTTTTAAATAGGCATGAGAACTCAGGTTTCAGTTCGGGTTCCGGTTTGGTTTTTCGGGTTTCAGGTTTTCAGATTTAAAGATATAAAAACCGTTAGGGTTTTTTAAAGTTTCGGTTTGGGTTCGGGTTCGGTTCGGATTTTTTTGGATTCGGTTCGGGTTTTTTGGTGTTTTTTAAAGTTTTTTTTCGAATTTTTTGGGTTTCGGATTTTTCGAGTTTGATATATAAAAACTATTTTTAAAAATTTCAGTTTGGTTTCAGTTCAGGTTTACATTTGGGGTATTTTCACTTTTAGACCAAAACATTTGGTCAAATGCAAAACTA
>OVBJ01003899.1:0-10438 GCA_900406535.1 Noccaea bulbosa | reverse complement strand
AGCGTCACTCGATATTAGGGTTTCTAATATTTGGTTTGTTGATTGCTTAGTGGCTCGATTCACCGTCGCTCGATAGCTGCTGAGACAGAGACACTTTATCTTTCATATAGCTGTTCTTAATCATGTAATTTATATTCACAACCTTCTCCTTGATTTTGGTTTGTTGATTGCTCGATTTAGTTTGTTATTGGCATAATTTAATTATTGATTCACTGTCATTGTTGCTTTTGGTTGTCATGTTTGGCACATCTTATTTTTTTGTTTGGCACATCTTATGTTTTTATTTTATTTTTATATATCACATTTTCTGTGTTTGCTCGATTTGGTTGGCTTTAGAAACTAGTCATTGTTGATTAAGTTTGTTCGATTTGGTTGGTTTTAGAAACTATCATTTGCTCGATTAAGTTTGTTCTTGGCATAATTTAATTATTGATTCACTGTCATTGATGCTTTTGGTTGTCATATTTGGCATGTCTTATGTTTTTTTTAGATGTATCACATTTTCTGTGTTTGCTTGATTTGGTTGGCTTTAGAAACTAGTCATTGTGTAATCTTGTGAAATTGAATCACTTTTTTTCGTTTAGGCATCAGTTCCCTAATGAACATTCCTTCCTTTGATCTCAGTTTCATTAGATTACGTTTGTATTACCACGGATGATCTCAGTTTGATTTTGGTTTGTTCATTACTTACCTCCCCTACACAGTTACTTATCTGATTTCAATCTGAAAGTTAAACGATTATACTCTTCGTTTGATCATTCATTCTTGTCATATGAAGCAGATATCAAGAAGAATCTTTCTACATAAACTCCCAAAGGTATTTTGGCTATAGTTGTTCATGTTTTACTTAAATTTTGTTTTTGTGTTTATTTGAGTGATTTGTGATCTGATTTAGAATTAAATTTTGTTTTTGTGTTAATTCGAGTGATTTGTGATCTGATTTAGAAATGCAAGCAATGAAAGTCATTGTCTGTGCCTCTGTGGACTCTCGGCAAAAGGAATCATACCACCACTCCCCCAAAACACACAACAAGCTGAAGGAATCATACCACCACTCCACCAAAACACCCAACAAGAAAATGACAATCAAGGAAGGAGACGCATCATTTTCGGACTCCCGACGAAGGGAATGTTCCCACAGCTCCACCAACAGACACGACAAGAATCAGATGATGATGAAGAAAGCGATGAAGAATCAGATGATGATGAAGGAAGTGATGTGGAGGAGATCACCAGGGAATAGAGGGAACAGTCCCAAAGAGCTAAGGGATACTTAATCCGCATTGAGGAAGACACAGAAGACATTGATCCAGAGGACGTCCGCGGAGTTCTCCAATACATGGAGAACCTTACACACAACAACGCTCAACATAAACGCCCCAATCAAGAACAAGGAGAATCCTCACGAAGTAAGGCTCATCGTCGAGACTAAGGAGCTAGCAGAAGCTTAAATAGTTAGACTAAGGAGCTAGTTTCTTCTAAAGTTTCTTCTAAAAGATGTACTTTTGTAACATACACTAAGTATTTTATATATCCTTTAAATTAATAAGTATTTTGTATTTCATTTTTAAATTAATTAGCTTTTTTCTCTTTAAAATAAATGTTTTAAAATTAATTTAATAGATATTTGATCCAAAAATTAAATTAAATTAATATATTTTTTCATAAAATTATGGTCCAAATCGGAAAAAATATGTGGTTCAAATTAATAACACTAAATATTTGCTATCTTTGCTATTGGTAAAATCAAATTATTAAGTTTTAATAGCATTTGTATCATGTTATTATAAATATTAACAATTGCACATTGGAAAACGCTATCGTTGTATAGTTATCTATAGCAGACCAACAATCGGCTATTAAAAGTGTCCGACCTACTATAACGGGCGATGTCAGAGCGTTTTAGGAACCGCTATGGTTTTGAACTCATAGCGTTTAACGGCCGCTATTAATACTCACATTTCCGGTAGTGCCAGCTGGTATCTCTTCTGGAAACACGTCACTGTACTTCTTCATGAATTCTAGAATAGAATCTGGTAAGTCTTGTTGTTCCTGATCTGAAAACAAGCTTTCTTTGAAGACCATTAGTAGCACCTGTTCTTGCGAACTAATGGATTTAAAAACAGTGTGAGGTGTGACATAGAGATTAGTTTTACTTACCTGAGAGCTCTTGTGCATAGCTCTTTGCATCTCATGCACTCTTGTAGAGTAAGAGGCGTGAGAGTATGCTTCTTGTTGTTGTGCATAAAGGTGTAGTAATTGGTTCGGCCATTGTGTAATGTCTCCTTGTCAAACTGCCAAGGCCTTCCTAAAAGAAGGTGACCAGCTTGCATAGGCACCACATCGCACACAACTTCATCCGCGTACTTGCCAATGCTAAAAGGAACAGTCACTTGCTCGGCTATTCTGAACTCGGTCACATCATTGAGCCACCGAAGTCTATAGGGGCGTGGATGCTTCCTCTTTTGCATACCTAGTTTATCAACCAAATACTTGCTAGCCACATTAGTACAAGAACCACCATCTATGATCAAACTACATACTTTTGAGTTTACAGTACATCTCGAATGAAAGATGTTCTCCCTTTGGATGGTTTCTGGATCATAGAATGAGCTGAGAGGCCTCCTTATCAAAAACAGCTCGCAATTCTCGAGATAGTCCAGTATATCTTCTTCAGATCCTTCCTTACTCTCCTCTGCCTCATCTTGAGACTCATAGTCGCCACTAGGTGTGATGATCATGGTTCTCCGGTTTGGGCAATCTCTAGATATGTGACCCTTCCCTTGGCATTTAAAGCAGGTAATGTCTCGAGATCTTTGGGCTGGAAACTTGTTTGGCTCTGGTTGGCTATCCTTTGGTGTCTCATGAGTTGGCTCTGGTCGGCTATCCTTTGGTGTCTCATGAGTTGGCTTCTTGAACCAGTTTTCTATCTCAATAGATTTTCCTTCGTCAAAAACCTTTGGAGGTTGCGGAGTCCAAGTAGTTTTACTCCGGTTAGTCGAGAGAGTCTTTTTCTTGATGTGCTGTTCGGCTTGGACAGCAAGATGAAGTAAATCATCCATATCATGATAGCTCTGCCTCTCAACTTTCCTTGCTATTCGGTCTAGAAGGCCATCAATGAACTGAGCCATCAAGTCTTCTTCTCTATCTTCGATCTCCAGCCGATTCTTGATAGTTTCGAACTCGTCAAAGTACTCTTCCACGGACTTGCTCCTTGTGTAAGCTTTCGGAAACGCCTCTGGAGGTCTTGGTGGTAATAGGCAGGAACATATCTCTTCCTGAGGCTGAACCTCATGTCTTCCCAAGTTGCTATTTGTCCATGTCGATGCCTTCTCCTCTCCGAAACATCCCTGTCCCACCAGGCTAGTGCATTCTTCGTGAGTTGTGCAGCAGGTAGGTACACCTTCCTTGTCTCTGAATAGTTATAGTATTCAAATATACTCCATACGCCTTTCCAGTCAAGGTAGGCGTCCGGGTTCACCTTTCCAGCAAAGGTTGGAGCCGTGAGCTTAATGTCTCTACTCCCGGGTCTCTCTTCATCTTCCCTGTCCCGTCCTTGATCTCTTTCTCTATCTCGGCCATCATCATGATTACGTCGCCTTCTCTGGTTTAGATTAGGTGCCGGTGGGGGATCGTCCTCCAGTGGTGGCATGTCGTCATCAGTGTCATCTCCCAACTGGTTCTGTTGGCCATCATCAGCACGTATTGGCCTTCGCCTCGCCGCTGCTGCTGGTGGAGGTTGCTCCAGTCATTCAATGAGCGCTCCAAGGGCTTGGATAACTCCAAGTATCTGCTGCATGTCTATAGCTCCATTGGCTCCCATGACTCCTGTCTAAACAACAAACCTAGATCAAGTGCAATGGGTGTGGTATGGAAGTAAAACAAATGCTATTAGATAAACTAAACATAAACTTTTTATTTTCTTTTCGGTTTTATGAATGAATGAACAAGCAAATCAATTTGCGGTTTCAGTGGAGCAAGCAGTTGATCCTATGAAAACAAATGCAAGCAAGGCAAGATGATTGATGCAAGAAAGTGAGACTATTTGTTTTTTTTTTTTTTTTTGAGTTTTAGATTTATGATGCAACAAAATGAAAACAAGGAACAATGGAATAGATTCACCTGATGCTTGAGCTTTTTGCTCTGATACCAGATGATGTAGCCCCAAAAGGAATGAGTGCTACAAGGGGAATGATGGTGAATCTCTAGCTGGCCGTACGGCTCTCTCTAGAAGAATCAAGCGAGATGGAGATGGAAGTGACTCAATGGATGAGATGGGATCAGTTAACTGGCCGTACAGCTCTCTTTAACGGATCAATGGATGAATGAAATGCCAAGTAACCAAGGGATCGAAGGACGCCACACAAAGTATGATCGCTTTGTGATAAGTCAAGACTCAGCCTCTAAGAGAATCACACTCAAAGGAAGAAGAGGGTTTAGCCGGCGGCTAGGTTTCTTTGCAAAGGCAAAAACGTGTTTTCTTTATTGATAATTGTAAAAGATACATAGCTGAAGGGACTTTATAAGTAGTCCAGCAGCTGAGGGCTTCACGGCCAAAATAATACACAAAATTCAAATAAGGAAAGGTTCTCTCTTGCGTGCAAGCAAGGTAAATAACGAAAAGTAAATAACTAAAACTTAAGGGAAAATCCTGCAAAACAAACAAGAAACTCATTATTCATAACCGTATTGAAACGCATACCTTAGGCTCACGGAGGGGATTTAGAAATAATGAATAATGCTGTCTTCATAAGTCCTTGTAGCACCGGCAAGAAAGGCGTTGATGTTAGCTTGAGTTGTCCTTGAGCTAATTTGGTATTGTCTTTTTTTTTGGCTTCCTTGCTCAGCTTCGGCATTGTCTTGCCCTCGGCTTCCTTGCTCAGCTTCGGCAGTGTCTTGCTCAGCTTCGGCATCGTCTGGATCATTGTTCGGAGCCTTTGGAGTTTCTTGTGTGATCTCTGTCGTGAGCAGCTTTTCCTTGAGTTCTTCATGCTCCATGAGGGTGATCAAGCCTTCTATGGATTGATTGAACTCTTCTCTTTTGCTCTTGATGCCAGCTCGGGTTCTTGGTGATCTTCTCAAGACTGGTATGGTGACCGGTTCTTCATCCTCATTCTGATCTGTATCGATGTCCTCATCAGAATCTCATTTGCTAAGTATGTTAGACCTTAGATGTTACATGCCCATGTCAAACCAAACACTGAATTCATTTATAAGTTGAACAAATGTTTGGATTCTCTAGTCATGATCCAAACGATTTTTATAAGTACACTTCAGCCTTAGTTTGAGAATTTCAAGACGACTAATTACGAATTTCAAACTAAGCAAGTACCTAATGATGTTTCCAAGTGTTTTGCAAAGTTTTGACAAGAAGAAACAGGAAAGAATGAACTATAAACTAGATTCACCTACAAACCACACGGCGGTTTTAGGAAGGTTTAACAAGAAGGGACAACCAACCAAGAACAAGGCGATCAAGACCTTGGGATGATACGGAGGACTCAGGAAGCAGATCGGTCGAAGAAAATCACTTCACGGTCGAGTCAAACCAGAGATATCCACTCTGGTACCACCTTCTCGACCACACGAGTAAGTAAGAGCCCAACAACATCGATATCACAAACGGCGCGACCACAGTCCACCAAACATCACAGACGGCCAATGGGTCTTGATCAGCAGAATGGGTTATTTTAATGTGAATCATAAGCTTCATTAAAAAACTTCCTTTGGAAAACCTAGTGAGACAAAACCAAAGGTAAGGGAAAAAGAGTGCAAATGAAACACATGCCCATTTTCTGATGTATTGAGCTTTGATCAAAAACCAGGGAGGTTTAGGATCATGTCGTCTCCATCTTAGCTCAAGATTGACTCCAGAATGAGTTACTGGTTCTATTGGTACAGCTAAAGCTTCCTCCGCTACAAGCTCCGGTTCAAGCTCTTCCTCAGCTACAAGCTCCTGTTCTAGCTCATCCTCAGCTACGAGCTTGTTTTCCTCACGTTCAAGCTGCTCCACAAGCTCCATGTCTTTAGCTCCGTTAGGTTCAAGTTTGGGTCCACGATCTTTGTCCTTGACGCTGACCATAGTCACATCATCCTCTTCCACTTCAAAAAGTTTTGTCCTCAAAACTGTTTTCCTGCACAAGAAGAAAGCAAGTTAGGTGTCATGCGCTTTTGGGAGTCTAGATACTTAGCTTGAGTTTTCTGTTGTGGATGTCATGGATAGGAGTCTGGTGGTTTCTCCGGAATTGGAATGGAACATGTGAGCCATCCTTCCTGATTTTCGATCAGTGCTGGCTCGCCTCTAATGGTTAAAGAACTCAAACAAAGAACCATAAATGAACTAGGAATGATAGGAACTTAAGATGAGAATGTGTTGTTCCTTGATGCTGTTCCTTCTATGTTCTTATGCTTCTCCATGATACCTGCTCCTTAGTTAACACTTGGAAAAGAACAAGTGCATTATATTTGAAATGGACGTTTCAAAAACATAATTCTGGAATTTCTGATTTATCATGAAATGATGCCAATAGTGACTCAAGCTTCACTTACCTTTGTACTACGCAACATGTTCGGTAGTGAATCAACTTTAAAACTTATCTCCTTTGCAGCAAGATCAACTTTCTCAACTTTTCTGATCTCTTTGCCGGAGGGCTTAAAATTCGGACCTATTCTTCCTGCATCATTAGAAAACTCATGAGTTCTACTAACTGAAAAAGGCTGTAGGCACTTACCTGGGTCCGGCTGAATGTGCGGCTCTGGTCTAATCTCCTTTGGCATAGTCAAACACATATTGTTTGGTGCTGGTTTCAGAATTGAGACTTGAGTTGGTGACTCTTCCAGATCCGTTTCTTTTCTTGTCACACCTAAACCATGCACCTGGTCTGGTGGTTTAGATTTTTGTGGATCCAGCCTTGGTTGAGCCTCCTTTTCTTGATGTTCTTGCTCCCATTGTTCTTCATTAACCCCTGTACCTGTCTCAACACTTTTTGAGAAAGACAAGTGCATTATACTAGTCATGGAACTATCATAAATAGGTGGAAAAAGTTTAGCTTGTACCTCCTCATTGTTAGAGGTTGAAACAATTTCTTGTTTCTTGTTTTCTTGTAGATCATGAGAAGGGGTTTGGACCGAATCAACTTTAGCACCTAAACATTTCTCTGCGTGATCCAGCTGCACTCCTCTTTTGATACACTCTTGCGCCACAGGCTTTGGACTAGTAGAGGAAGTGATTATCTTGCTTTGGACTAGGAGAACGTCTTGTATCAGGCTTAGTGATCTTGTCAGGCTGCTTGGGTTTTGTTTCTCCATGGTTTCTATAGTATTCCTCAACCGAATGAGTTCTTTCACGGTGCCTCCTAGGATTAGAGTGAAGCTCGCACTGATAATGATTGGGAGTGAACCGCTGCCTCATAACTCTTTTCATCTCTTCCCAATTAGTGATATCACATGCATAGCTGAGTCCTCATGCCTTCTCAACCTGTCTCCACCGACTTAGAGCATAATACTGGAGTTCCATAGCTGCTAATTCAACTCGGTTGCTGTCAACGCCGTTATGTAGGTTGAAGGCAAGCTCGCATTTCTTCTCCCAATCAAGATACACATTCGGATCATTGTTCCCCTTGAATGGTGGAATGATCATGTAACCACTATGATTCTCAACCACTCTGTCCGGTTCTCCTCTTGACTGTCGGCGCCGGCTGCCTTGTTCGTCTGCCTCTTCCTTCTTGCCTTTTTGGATCTTGTCACGCCGATCCAACTCTTCATCCATATTCAACCTCATCAGCCATCGATTCATGGTTGGACTAAGGGTTGGAAGCGATTTATGACTTGATTCTTCTTCCTTTTCGAACATGGTACCTGAAAATCAAAACACACACCACGGGAGTTAAAAGTTTAAAGGAATGATGCAACAATGCTGGAAAATTATGCAAACAATTCTAAAAATTATGCAACAATTTTTAAAATTATGCAAACACTCAATGGATGATAGATCAATGCGAAAATGAGAAAAATGGTTTATGATAATTATTTTAAAATTATGCAAATAATTAAAAAGACAAGTTCGGATGAAAATGATTAAGCAGATGCAACTATAATGCTCGGAAAAATTATGCAACAAATTTCTCAGGTATGGAGCAATGATGAACACGAATGGGAGATGAACAGCCACTTCTAAAATGATCAAAATGAGACTTTGATGAATGAAAATGCATCAGGGATGAACGATATGCTTATGGTAACAAGGAAATGATCAAATGAACAATGATAATGAGTAGATCTTCGATTTTCACAATGAGAAGATGAACAGACAAAAACGACATGATGCATAAAACAAAGATTAAGCACACAAAAGGGAAAGAAAACTTAGCTTCAAAGTGGCTCTGATACCACTTGATGTGATCCTTGTCAGGATGCGGCCCTTTGAAGCAAATTTGGATCGAGATGGAGTGAAAGGAATCAGGGGAAGTGAGGTTTGAGTGAAACGATGGGATGAACTCACGATGGGATGGATCCGATGGAACGAACTCGAGAGGAGATGGGATCGAAGGGATGAGATCGAGATGAGAGATGGATCGAATGGCTGTAACAGAGATCCAGCGACAGAGATCTCCAACACCACCTTCAATCTTGTTGATATAACACACAACAAGAACAAAGGGTTTTCTTATATATAACACATTAAGAGATGATCAAAGCTTTAGAGAGAGTTTGAGAATAAAAAATTTGATAAGCTGAAAGGGAAATTCGTCCAGACGTATAAAGGGAAAAGGAGAGAAGAAGAATTAAAGAGAATAGTCTTGGAACATGCTTTAAAGACTATCTCGGAAAAGCAAACACAATTAAAGCAATTTTGAACACAAAATAAGACCCTTGATAATCATGGCCACGTTTTTGGACTTCCTCTTTGATGGGCCTGGGTCTTGATCAGCAGAATGGGTTATTTTAATGTGAATCGTAAGCTTCATTAAAAACCTTCCTTTGGAAAACCCAGTGGGACAAAACCAAATGGTAAGGGAAAAAGAGTGCAAATGAAACACATGCCCATTTTCTGATGTATTGAGCTTTGATCAAAAACCAGGGAGGTTTAGGATCATGTTGTCACCATCTTAGCTCAAGATTAACTCCATAATAAGTTATTGGTTCTATTGGTACAGCTAAAGCTTCCTCCGCTACAAGCTCCGGTTCTAGCTCATCCTCAGCTACAAGCTCCGGTTCTAGCTCATCCTCAGCTACAAGCTTGTTTTCCTCACATTCAAGCTGCTCCACAAGCTCCATGTCTTTAGCTCCGTTAGGTTCAAGTTTGGGTCCACGATCTTTGTCCTTGGCGCTGACCATAGTCACATCATCCTCTTCCACTTCAAAAAGTTTTGTCCACAAAACTGTTTTCCCTGCACAAGAAGAAAGCAAGTTAGATTTCATGCACTTTTGGGAGTCTAGATACTTACTTTCAGTTTTCTGTTGTGGATGTCGTGGATAGGAGTCTGGTGGTTTCTCCGGAATTGGAATGGAACATGTGAGCCATCCTTCCTGATTTTTGATCAGTGCTAGCTCGCCTCTAGTTGTTAGAGAACTCAAATAAAGAACCATAAACGAACTAGGAATGATAGGAACTTGAGATGAGAATGTGTTGTTCCTTGATGCTGTTCCTTCTAAGTTCTTATGCTTCTCCATGATACATGCTCCTTTGTTAACACTTGGAAAAGGACAAGTGCATTATACTTGAAATGGAGGTTTCAAAAACATAATTCTGGAATTTCTTATTTATCATGAAATGATCCCAATAGTGACTCAAGCTTTGAACTTCACTTACCTGTGTACTACGCAACATCTTCGGTAGTGAATCAACTTTAAAACTTATCTCCTTTGAAGCAAGATCAACTTTCTCAACTTTTCTGATTTCTTTGCCGGAGGGCTTAAAATTCGGACCTATTCTTCCTGCATCATTAGAAAACTCATGAGTTCTACTAACTGAAAAAGGCTGTAGACAATTATCTGGGTCCGGCTGAATGTGCGGCTCTGGTCTAATCTCCTTTGGCATCGTCAAACACATAGTGTTTGGTGCTGGTTTCAGAATTGAGACTTGAGTTGGTGACTCTTCCAGATCCGTTTCTTTTCTTGTCACACCTAAACCATGCACCTGGTCTGGTGGTTTAGATTTTGGTGGATCCAGCCTTGGTTGAGCCTCCTTTTCTTGATGTGCTTGCTCCCATTGTTCTTCATTAACCCCTGTACCTGTCTCAACACTTTTGGAGAAAGACAAGTGCATTATACCAGTCATGGAACTATCATAAATAGGTGGAGAAAGTTTAGCTTGTACCTCCTTATTATTAGAGGTTGAAACAATTTCTTGTTTCTTGTTTTCTTGTAGATCATGACAAGGGGTTTAGGACCGAATCATCTTTAGCACCTAAACATTTCTCTGCGTGATCCAGCTGCA
>OVBJ01003898.1:0-10443 GCA_900406535.1 Noccaea bulbosa | reverse complement strand
ATATATATATATATATATATTTTTGATCATTATATATATATATATCATTTCAGATTTAAATATAAAATTATAACAAATGTTATTTTTTTTTTTTTAGGTCTGACTACTCAAAAGGATTAGTTAGCAATTGCCGTATTACAGTGTACTACGCATGGTTTTCTTCTCCCAATTATGCTCGGTGCATAACCTTTACATGCTCATTCTCTTTTGTTCTTTTCATTTCGAGGTGAAAGATAAATCTTGCAGTTATATGTTATTGTAATATATATTTGATACACAAAAGATTCCAAATTTCCAATTTCTTCTTATTTATTCTCATTTGGTCATGGATGCTTTTTACGCATCTCTATTTCAATGTGATGCAGGTAAAGACAAAGTTTGACCGCGGAATCGAGGCTGAAGAGGGAAATGTAGAATATTGTATGATCCGAGTATCACACAACCTAATTATAGTTAGTTAGATTTTGGGTTCGAGAGAATAAACTTTTATTGATCAAGTCAAAACTCAAAAGAAGTACGAAGAGGGATGCCGAAGTGGCTTTAGGTTAAGGACAACAAAGATAAAACTAAAGAATTAAGGACAATCGCTCTAAATCTCTCAGAATGTTGTCGAGTACGAGAGATGTCGGATTGTGAGGAACCCTCCATATACAGATGATTGTAAGTCGGCCTATCCTTGATTCTCATTCCTTGTAAGTTTAGGAAATCTTCCTCTTTGTTGTTATCTTTTCATTTTTCTTCGGCATTCTTCCTTATCCTTTGAGCTTTTTATTTTCTCTCAGTCGGCGAAGCGGCGGGCCTTTATTCTGGCGGGTTGTTCGTTCACGTGGGAAGGGCCATAATATGAATGTGCTCATTCTNAAGGCCCCCCCCCCCCTCTTTCGTCGGGGGAATGGAATTCACCTCGGCAAACTTCATGATGCATTCGAAGGAGTGCCTCATCTCGCAATTCCTCGACGAAATCTAAATTGTTTTGGAGGGTTTTTTCGTTCTCCTTTGGGTACTTGGTCATGTATCTCTGGCGAATAGTAGGAGTCCTTGTCTCGATGGGTGCGAGTGCTTTGCAGCCGTGAGACAGGGAGAACGGAGTTTCACCGGTCGTTGCTTTCGGAGTGGTGCGGTGGGCCCAAAGAACGCCGCTGAGCTCATCGGCCCAGGCGCCTTTGTGCTTTTTCAATTTCTTCTTTATGCCGTCGATGATGGTTCTGTTAGTCGACTCAGCTTGTCCATTACTCTGTGGATATGCCGGACTTGAGTAACTTAACATGATGTTCCACTTGGCGCAAAAATCGTTAAAGTTTTTTGCGACGAAAGGTGTGGCGTTGTCAGTGACTAGGGACTCCGTGCCGACATATCACCTGTTCCCAGATGAAATTTTCCGTACGGAGTGCCGTGACTTGAGCCATGGGTCTTACCTCCACCCATTTTGTGAAATAGTCAGTGACGAGAAGAACATGTTGGTATTGCCGGGACGGTGGCATTGGGCCGATCGAATCCATGGCCCAGCGCATGAATGGGTAACCGGGGATGGATGACTGGAGCTCTTCCGTCAGAGCATGAATAATAGAGGCGTATTTTTGGCAGGGGATGCATTTTAGAGTATACTCTTCGCAATCTCTTATCATCGTTGGCCAGAATACGCCGTGCTTTTTGAGTTTGAGTGTGACAGATCGCCCACCAGAGTGATTGCCGAGTTCTCCGTCATGCATGTCACTCATCGCCTTCTGTGCTTGTGCTTCGTCGCAGCATCGAAGTATTGTTTTGTTCGCCGACCAGCGAAAGAGGTCTCCATCGCTTATGAATTAATATGCCGCTTTCCGTCGTGTCTTGCCGCCCATCTGTTGGTTGAACGGTTCTGTTAACAAGAAACTCGTGGAACTGGCATTGCCACGGTCTGACTTACGAGGTCTTGGGGTCCTCGGGGATTATGGTTTGTTCCGACTCGCTGATATCTTCGTGAGCCATGTTGCAGCCTCCATGCAACAGGGTGATGCTTGGGGCGTCGATGACATCGACTGGTATCGTTCGCAAGGCTGAATCTGTCGTCGTTGCAAGATTGGCAAGAGCGTCGGCCAGTGCATTCTCGGCTCGCGGGATTTTGATAAGTCCGAACAATGAAACGGTTTTAGCGTGGTTCTGGACTTGCTTTAAGTAAGCGTCCATTCGTTCGTTCTTTGCCTCATATTCGCCGCTGAATTGGTTAGCGACAAACTGAGAATCGCAGTAAGCTTGAATGTTCCTAGCCCCCACCCCAAGTGCGAGCCGAAGACCGGCGATGAGGACTTCATATTCGGCTTCGTTGTTCGATGCATGGAAAGCGAGTTCGATGGATTGTTCCAAGATTTCTCCCCTTGGTGACGCGAGTTGGATGCCGAGTCCGGCCCCTTTCTTTGATGAACCTCCGTCGACATGGAGGGTCCACGTTCCTTTGAGAGTTTCGCTGGATTCTTCCAATTCAGGAGGAATTTCTACCAGGAAATCGGCAAGATTTGAGACTTAGCATAGGTTCTGCCTCTGTATTTGATATCGTATTCAGATAGTTCAACCGCCCATTTACCCATTCGACCAGAGACGCTTGGGCTCTGTAGAACAGTTTAGATTGGCTGTCCAGTCAAGACAGTGATCGAATGAGATTGGAAGTACTGTCGAAGTTTCCGGGCTGAAGTTACGATGGCGAAAGCCAGCTTTTCGAGTGCCGGATATCGAGTTTCGGCCTCGTTGAGCGTTTTGCTGACGTAGAAGATTTGTTTTTGTTCTCCGCGATCCTCTCGTACCAGGACACCGCTTACTGCCGAAGCGGAGATGGCGACCTAGAGGAACAGTGTTTCGCCATCTTCGGGTTTGGCAAGGATTGGTGGTGTCGTTAGGTATGTCTTCAGCTGTTTGAATGCATCTTCGCATTCATCATCCCACGTGAATTCTTTGTTCTCTTTCAAAAGTTGATAGAAAGGGAGGCACTTATCCGTGGATTGCGTGATAAAACGGTTAAGTGCAGCGATTCACCCAGTGCGCCTTTGGACATCCTTTGGGGCCAAAGGCGAAGGGAGATCCAAGATTGCACGAATTTGTCGTGGATTCGCTTCAATTCCACGCTGAGTGACGATGTACCCTAAAAATTCTCCAGAGGTTACGGCAAAAGTACACTTAGCGGGGTTTAGTTTCATACCGTATTTATCGAGAATGCGAAAACATTCGCGAAGGTGTTTTATGTGGTCGGCAGCGATTGCCGATTTAACAAGCATATCGTCGATGGAAACTTCCATACTTCGACCGAGCTGATTGGCGAACATCTTATTGACGACGCGCTGATAAGTCGCTCCTACGTTTTTTAGGCCGAAAGGCATAACTTTATAGCAGTAGGTTCCGCGATCGGTTATGAAAGCAGTTTTCTCCCTGTCGTCTGGATGCATGAAGATCTGGTTGTATCCCGAGAAGGCCTCCATAAATGAAAGAAGTTGATTTCCGGCGGTTGCCTCGACGAGATGGTCGATATGTGGGAGTGAGAAGCTGTCTTTAGGATATGCTTTGTTGAGGTCAGTGAAATCTACACAGACTCTCCACTTGCCATTTTTCTTTTTGACGACTACAGGGTTTGCAAGCCAATCAGGATATTTCACCTCGGCAATGGACCCTGCTTGAAGCAATTTTTCAACTTCGGCGTTTACTGCCTCGGCTTTCTCTTTGTCGAGTTTTCGACGCTTCTGTTTAATGAGTTTGAAGGTAGGGTCGATGTTTAACTCATGCGACGCGATCTTCTGGTTAATTCCTTTCATGTCGGCCATGCTCCAAGTGAAGATATGAGTGTGTTCATGCAAGAGGCGCTCCAACTCGATGACGTTTGTGCCGACAGAAACAACTCGTTTGGGATGGTCCTTGTCGATGCATACTTCGATGGTTCGCTCGGGCTTCGGCCGTTCGTGGTAGGGAAGTCGGGGATCCATCTCTTCGTTGTTCAAGCATGCCGAAGCGGTTTGCATTCGGCATTCCATTGGATTGCAGGATTGCACGATCTGTTGGTTCCCGCTCAATGTGAATATTCCAGCTCTAGCTGAGAATTCATACATTGGTGATAGGTCGAGATAATGTCTTTCATCTCATGAATCCAAGGTGTGCTGAGGACGGCTTTGTAAATTACTGTCTGTCTACAACGACAAACTTGACCGTTTTAGGTGTGCCACCGGCGTATACCATGAGGCGAATCGTTCTAATACTGAAGAAATGGCTTCCTAAGAAGTCGGTCAAGGGTTTTGCTGAAGGTTTGATGTTATCTTCGTCGAGTTCCATCTTTCTGAGGATTTACTTGAAGATGAGGTTGATATTACTACCGGTGTCGATTAGAATCTTGGGTACGTTGAGATTATAAATGTTGAGCTCAACGATCTAGGGATCGTTATGCGGGGTGTGGAGTCCTTGGGCATCTTTTGACTCAAAGTAGATGGTTGGGCCGGGTTTGACCTCTTTGGGATCGCGGGAGGCCGCGGTTATCTTTCTTCCATAAGTTTGAGCCGAGTTTACTGCATCATCGAAGTTTGGTAATCCTTCCATGATCATGAGGGCTCTAAGCTGTGGCGATGATGAAGAATCTGTGTCGCGAGGGTCGCTGTTTTCATCGGGCCTTCCGGACATGTTTTCTGTGAGCTTTGATCGAGTTTTCGATGGGGATTTATTCTCTTTTCCCCACAGACGGCGCCAATTGTATGATCCGAGAATCACACAACCTAATTATAGTAAGTAAGGTTTTGGGTTCGAGAGAATAAACTTTTATTGATCAAGTCAAAGCTCAAAAGAAGTACAAAGAGGGATGTCGAAGTGGCTTAGGTTAAGGACAACAAAGAGAAAACTAAAGAATTAAGGACAATCGCTCTAGCTCTCTCCGGAAGTTGTCGAGTATGAGAGATGTCGGATTGTGAGAAGCCCTCCTTATATAGGTGATTGTAAGTCGGCCTCTCTTTAATTACCATTCCTTGTAAGTTTAGGAAATCTTCCTCTTTGTTGTTATCTTTTTTTTTTTCTTCGGCATTCTTTTTTTTCCTTTGAGCTTTTCTTTTTATCTCTGTCGGTGAAGCGGCGGGTCTTTATTTTGGCGGGCTGTTCTTTTACATGGGAAGGACTATAATAGGAATGTGCTCATTCTAGCCCATACAGATATGTTGGTTTATTATTTATGATATTGCACCTGGTGTTAGATTGCTAGATTATTTATGTTTCTTGTTTTTGCTTATTGGTTGTTGATTATTTGGTTATTGTTGAATTAGTGTTTTATTAATTATTTATTTAATTTGGTTTAAAACTTCCGCTGAATATTGATAAATGTTAAAAAAAAAAAAAGGGAAAAAATGGTGGTTGTTTGAGATACAAAATATTTCACATTTTCCATAGACACAAAATATTCCAAGTTTTCCATAGATTCGCATATCATTTGAACATAGTGTACACATTGCTGAATCACGAAAAAAAATAAACAAACCAAAAACGATAGATCTGAAATATTTTAACTATATAAATGTGTAATGTATAGTAAAAAATGTAAAATTCAGCAAAGTCAAAGACATTACCTCTCGTTAATTTGAATGTGATGGGCCTTTCTTGAGATCAGGACATTAATCGTGTGAGCCCAGCCCCAACAATATATTATATTATTGGGCCTAGTTATATTTTTTGGCACCAATTGTATTCGCATAAATATAAATACATTACTTTACCAGAAATTCCGAAACTAACGATGGCTTCCTCCGTTTCGCCGGCGTCGAATCAGCATGTGCCTCCGGTGACGAAAGACAAAGAGTCCAGCAACTGGGCGGATCTTCCGCCGGAGTTAACATTCTCGATTCTGATCCGTATTGGCTCTGTTGATATACTGAAAACGCTCAGAAAGTATGCAGATCGTGGCGACGCGTATCGAAAGACCCATCGATGTGGCGGAAAATCGAGATCAGAAGCCGCGAGATCACCGAATACGAGTGCGATTGCTTGTGCCGTCAGGCCATTGATCGCAGTGAGGGAGGCTTGGTCGAACTCGACATTAGCGACTTCGTTGGTGATGATTCTCTCCTCGCCTACATCGCCGACAGGTTCTCTCTTGACTCTAGGCTTCCAATTTTTCTAACTGAAGATTAATTTCAATTGTTGTGAGATTAGGAATTTTGCTGATTCTAGGGTTTGATCAGATTGAAGTGAAATTTGCTGAATTTGTAAGGATTAGGGAAAATTTAACTTGTCGCATGATTATTGTAGAGAAATACCTAAAATAGAAAGAAAAAAAAAACTTGGATGACCAAAATGGTATAAATAATTTTGTGAAAAGGCATTTGTTTACCTTAATTAAATATTGTAAAATTATGACATTATGTTTGGGATTTTTCTCCCCCCAAATTAGAGCTTAGATTTTTTTAAGATATAGATTTTGGGGTTTAGGGTTTATATTTTTGTGTTTAGGGTTTTAGAAAAAAAGTTTGAACCCTAAACCCTATTTTTATGTTGAATTTTAGTCCATTTTGGTCATAAAAAATTTATAATGCTATTTTGGTCATACCAAGTTTTTTTTGTTTTTATCCATTTTGGTCACCATCCCATTGTTGTATGCTAATGTCATTTGTTGAATCAGTGGTATTTGGTAAAGCAGTTGTCTCCATGTTTTGGGATTTAGATGCACAACGATATGAAGGATCATACTTGTTTGTATTGTCTTGTACGAGTGTTTCATGACCGAGTCTTATTTTGTTTTGTTTAGCAAAAGGAGTATTTTTTTAAGCTTATGGAACTGACAGATCTTTTGATGCATCAATCTTAATTTTATACAATTTTTGTTTTTTTACTATCATACTATAAATCTTATTGTTGTATTTGTCTACTTGTTTTGCAGAGCAGGTGATCTGAGATATCTTAAACTTACAGCGTCCCCTCCAGTAACACCAAAGGGACTTGTCAATGCAGTCATGAAACTCCAATTCCTTGAACATGTCGAGATTTCACACTTCTTTTTACAACTGGATTTGAAACCTATAGGCTATTGTTGCCCACTTCTCAAGACACTGAAGCTAAGCCGCATTGGTGTCTGCTGGGGCTTTGAGTCCGATAGTGAAGCGCTCGCGATTGCGGAAACCATGCCTCAACTACGCCACCTGGAGCTTTTGGGGAATTTTCTCACCAACACAGGCTTGAAAGCCATTCTCGAAAACTGTATTCGCTTGCAACACTTTGATTTACGCGACTGTCCCTACGTCAACCTTGTCGGAGGATCTTGAGAAGTCATCATATATTTTGAGATGAAACTTGTGGATATTTGCTAGAAACATCAAATATTTTGAGATGAAGTTTCTGTAATTTGTGGTCTTCAACTATCCAATGTTTAGTGAGGACTTAACTAGTGCATTTGCAGCCTTTTTTTAGTTTCTTTGAGTCATAGCAAAGAAAACAGATCAACACAAACACTGGTTCACAGGACCTTGCGTCGAGATCGATAAACTTGATTTGTTAAAAAGAAAAATGTGGTTAAGATATGTAATTGCGTTGGTAAAGTCCTACGTTAATTTGGTGGTATGATTCTTTTGTTGGCGTTGGTCTGTGAATTAAAGTTCCATGAACCAAATCAGGTTCAACCGATTTTTGTTTTGGTTTATTCCGGTTTAGTTTCTTTTTCTCTCAATTGAAGTGTATGGAGTAAAAAAAAAAACATGTAAAAAACAGAAAAATACAAAAAGGGAAGAAGAAAGTGGCTGTTGGATTATCCCTGAAGTAAGATGCAAGAAAAGAAGATCCTTTAATCCACGAACTAAAAAACTCACTAAAATAATCGTCCATCGGTTTTAGGGTTTGTTCTGATTCATTCTCTCATCTGGGGGGATTTTCAAATCGGATCCGAAAATGATAGATTTCAGTCGAGTCCAGAAGGAGCTCCAAGATTGCGACAAGGACAGAGATGCTTCGGGTATCCGGGTCTGCCCGAAATCCGATAGCCTCACCCGGCTCACCGGAACCATCCCCGGTCCAATCGGTACTCCTTACGAAGGCGGCACTTTTCAGATCGATATCACCATTCAAGGTCCGCACACCAAAATCTGATTTTGTGGGAATTCCGAAGACCCAGTTGATAGTGATGCTCAAGTTAGGGGCTTTACTTGATTTTGCTTCGTGATGATTGCGGATTGTGCAATTGCTTCTCAATTGTGTCATTCGATTACTGGTGAAATGGGTTTAGGAGTTCATATTTTAGGGTTTATGGGTGTTTGATTCCTATTGTGTTATGTCCGTTTATTGAATTTTCGTTTTCTGAAATTGCAGATGGGTATCCGTTTGAGCCTCCAAAGATGCAATTTTCAACCAAAGTTTGGTAAGAAGATGACTCTGTTTCTTATGCCAATCACTATAAACTATGAGATTGAGATAAGTGAATAAAAAAAAAAAAACTTGGTCTTGAATGTTATGGAGATTGAATCATACTTAAGCATAGCTGTTTCATCTTCTTCATGGGGTAAATGTTTTTGGTTGTGTATCATTTATATTTTCCTTTGTTTGATTTATCTCTTAATCTGTGGTCATACGTTTTTATCTAATAGCTGTTTTAAGGATCTCTTTAACTTAAATCTGTACATACATGTTACCATTTCAAATTCGGCGTGTGTTAGTGTAGTGTATCCTTGGTTGATGCATTGTTTGCTAACTAAGCGTCTATCTTCGTTAAGGCATCCGAATATAAGTAGCCAAAACGGGGCAATATGTTTGGATGTGTTGAAAGACCAGTGGAGTCCAGCTCTTACTCTGAAGACAGCTCTTGTTTCAATCCAGGCATTACTCTCTGCACCAGAGCCCAAAGACCCTCAAGATGCTGTTGTAGCTGAACAGGTTCTTCTACATCACCTCAGATCATCTTCGGTTGTTTTTGTCCCTCTTTTTATTCAATTCTCTTCTCTCTGATGTTTACAGTACATGAAGAACTATCAAGTGTTTGTATCGACAGCTCGTTACTGGACCGAAACATTCGCCAAGAACTCTTCTCTAGAGGAAAAAGTGAGTTCTTTGACATGGATAGTTTAAACGTTTCATGTAAAAATGCAGTGTAAGATTGTGTATTTAAAAGGTTTGATCTGTCGCAGGTGAAGAGACTTGTGGAGATGGGTTTTGGAGATGCTCAGGTTAGGACTGCTCTTGAATCAAGTGGTGGAGATGAGAATGTGGCACTTGAAAAGCTCTGTTCTGGTTAGAGTCTATCAAAAACTTGGTTTATATAACTTTTATGTGATGCGTTTCTGCTATTGCCTGCTGATAAGGGTTGAAATTGCTTTTTTATTAATTAATTACTCAATGAAATGTTTTATATCCATAAAGGAGATATCTTATCTAGTAGATCATTGAGCATGGAGTGTGTCAGGGTTTATTCATGATTATTATTCAATGTCTTTTGTTTTATAGAAATGGTTAGTTTTAGGTCATGGTTTTTTAGGTATGTAATGTTCAATCCGTACAAACAAAGTGGAACCAATACAAAATTGGAACCATATTCCAAGATTGTTTTAAAATTATTCAAAAAAATTAATATCTAAGCAAAATCCGTACTAAATGGAGAAAGGGAACAATAAATCTCGATTCAAAAATGAAATTTGTTACTCCCATGTTTTTGAATAAAACATTGTTTTAGTGTTTGCACAGAGATTAAAAAATTATTTAATATTATATACTTTCAAAACAAAACATGATTTATCACCAAAACAATTATACCAGTAAAAATTCAATATGCAGGATTCAAAAACAATAAAATACAATTAATTTTTGTATTGAAATGTGTAAATCTACTATATAAAAGTAGAATAACTTCTCTCCAGAGGTCGCCACGTCAGCTTTTCAAATTGATTCTGAGCGTACCACGTGGCATGCCATTAATTTTTTTTTTTTAAATAATTTTCAATAGTGAAACACCAACAGTCGCTTTCCGCTACAAACCCATCCTGATTTCTCCAGCCTCGATCTCCATCCAAACTCCCACCGTCTCCATCTCAATTGCCGGCATCACCAAACTCTCCTTTGGATTTACGGTTCCTGCTTGCTTCCGGGATCCTACCTTCGCTGTCAAACCCAATGCCCTCACTTATTGTCAATCTCAGCAGCCACATACACTGAATCCTTCTTCTCCTTCCCGAAGTTCTTCTTCTTAACCACACTAATCTCTTCTCTCTGATCCGAGAAGAGATTGACAAGCCTTCGTCGGTTGTTTTTTCTCCGCCTCCCCTAACTCGCCCCTATCTCCCTCCTCCCGACGTAAACCTAACCAAGCCTTCGTCGGCCTCCATATAAGTTTATCTCCTCCGCCGGCCTCCTCATCGCCACCGCTTTATCCACCTGTCCTCCACCTCTCTATTTCCGACCAGCTCCCAATTTACCTTCTACATCGAACTGCTCCTCCGTGCTATCCAAATCGGTTTACCCAGACTCTGAAATCAAATAATGAGG
>OVBJ01003897.1:0-10444 GCA_900406535.1 Noccaea bulbosa | reverse complement strand
GAGTCTCTTTAATCCTTATCATAATCTGAATATTAGACCATAGCTTAACAAGTTAGATATCAATATTCTTTGGTGAAACATATTTGGTTATTGCTGATTTTCTTATTGTGGTTCCGAATTTTTGACACTGTAGTATATATGAATTATTAAGGGTTATGTAAATATATGTATTACTTAGGGATCTCCTTGTAATTAGTAATTAGCTACACCCTGATTCTCCCGCTGTAACTCTATAAATATATACTCTTCTTAATTCTATCAATAAGAATATCACATTAAGCTTTTAGATGAATATTCAACATAGGAAATCTAGTTATAACTACGCACATGGGTATTGTCGATTCTTCATTTCACGATCAATATTTACAGGTTTTTATTTTTATTGAGACTTTGGTAGGTACGGTACAGTGTATATGTATAAATGTGTATATGTATATGCCGCACGCACGAAACGGAGAAAGAGTCATGCACAGTTGCACACGAATCACCCGTGAGTCAATAGACCAAGGGGTTCGTGTAATTGGTTGACACGTGCGAGGCTCTTCTGCTACAGATGTTTTTATCAATCAAGCCTTGTCGTAATCCTTAAATTAACTCATCGTTGGTTGCGTGGATTCTCCTCCTCCATTATATATCATTATATCTTCTGCTATAAGTAACTTAGGGTTCCTTCTTCAGAAAAAATATCTTCTTCTTCTTCTTCTTCTTTTTCTTTTTCCTTATATCATAACTTTAAGAATAATATTGGGATGGTTTATATATATGGTGGGTGGGTATCAAGAAGATGGCGATGAAAAGTGATTGGATTCGATGCTAGACTTGTCAAAGTGAGCAATCTTGTGTGTTGTCATCTTTATTTCGTTGTCTGTTCGACCTTGGCCTTGATCTCATCAAAACCCTAACACTAAAATTTTCTTAATCTTCCTGTGATTGATCGGGAATATGATCAAAAATTTTGGTTTCTCAGGTTTTCTATATGGCAGACACATACTACCACAATAGTTGTTTTTATTGAGGGGGTATATATATGCTTAAGTGTTTATGTTTGTATTATCGTATACATATGAAATTTTCTTTTCCTTTGCATAAAATCTTAGTATAGACATGCGGAATTTTCATATTAAGAAACAATTTATATGGAAATTAACGACATGAAGACCAAAGAACTCCGTGTAAAAAGCATTTGGTTGATTCGGTTTGAGGGATAATGTTAACCTATTGAATGTTACAAACATACATGCCTGTGTATATCATATTAATATACATATATATTGACGTAATAGAGCTCGATATAGCTAGGCTTTGAAATTGGAATCTGCACATACGCAAAACCATGATGAGCATATATACGTTTATACATGATTGTTCATGTATCGTGTCGTAATTAATGAGATCAGATGAATATATATATATATATATATATAATACGAATCTAATAGAATATGTTTGTAATATTTTTTATTTATCTGAAGATGGGTATTTCTCAGAACTAGTACACTGAACAAAGTACAGCATATTAAGAGTCGTTACTTCCTAGGAACTGGTAATTTGCATGTTGTGTTTATTTTTTTCCGTAGTGCTCATGTTAATGTGATTTTAAACAAATTAAAATGAGATATATATGATGGTAAGGACAAAGCCAAGGTCGAGCATACAGCGAAGATAAGATGGAAACAGATCGAGACTACTCCTTTTACAAGTGTTTGCACTGAATTCAACAACTTTGCTGGGCTTATACATTATATACATGCATGGTTCGATTAGTGAGGAACAATAAGATATAAATTTTGTAATAAAGAAAAAAAAGGAGAGGAAGATCGAGGCATATGGACCTCAAACCCTACCAACCCCCAAAAACCCAAAACCAAACCAAACTCACATCTCTTTGTTTCCTCTCTAAAACCCTTCGGGTAGGTGTGTCTTCGACGCGTGATTCATGTCTTCCCACCGTTCCTTTTACATTGATTTTTGATAAAATTTATTTAAATTTAGTTTCTTTCTTTTTTATATTTTACTTACCTCAATTTGCTTATCCTTAATATATTAAAAGAGAATACATTGTGAAAATAATTTTCTCGTATAGTATTAATAAGTTTGTCATTATGTCATCACAAGAAGCACTCTAAAGGCACTTTCAATTAATACAAAGTTTAGATATACTGTAAATATTTCATCATAATGACAAACTTTATACTTTAAATATAAGAAATATTTATACATTTATAAGAAATATTTATAAGTTTTTGATTATTTGAATAATTGATATTATGTTATATATAAATTTTCTATCAAATTTTTATAATATAAATATTTTAATATTATAATATTTTAACTTTTTGATAAATTTCAAATTTTACGATATTTAACTTTTTGATCAAAATAAATATTTCTAATATTTTCATTTTTTTACTAAGTTAAACTATTTTAATTTTTGAAAATTTTAAAACTAATATTTATATTATTTGGCTAAATTATATGGTTTTATTAAAAACCATAATAAACTAAAAATACTTATATATTTGTATGCTTATTAAATTAAGCTTCATACTCTTATGGTTTCTTATTATTTTGGTTCTTTTTATAATATTAACACACATCATTTTTTCTAATGTGGGACTTTAAATATATACTTATATTTTTCATCATTTGAGTAATTGATATTCGTTTTAAAAAAATTTAAATTGTCACTTGTGTAAATAAAAGTTTATTATTTTTTTATTAGATATATAATGTGATAATTGATATTTTTCACAAAATTTAGTTGATCCAAAAAGTAGAGAAGAAATGTAGTGTTTAAGATGTGTGGGTGGTTCACTAGACTATTATAAAAAAAAATGGATAAAAAACCATAAGAGTAGGAAACTTGATTTAATAAGTATCCAATTTTATAAGTTGTTTTTGTTTAATATAATTTTTTAATCGAACTACATAATTAAATACTTATAAAGTTGGATACTTATTTAATTTTAGTAATTTTTTTAATAGTTTAATATGAAATTTTAATAAGCATTCAACTTTATAAGTATTTTTGGTTTAATATAAAAATTTTAGTAGAACCATATAATTAACTACTTATAAAGTTGGATACTTATTTAATTTTTGTAATTTTTTAGTTGTTTAATATGAATTTTTGGTGGTATATTAGGACATAAATAAACACTAATTCTAAAGTCTGAAAACATAAATAATAAATTATTAGTAATTTTAAAGTCTGAATTCTAAATTATAAGCAATCTTGGGTTTAATATAGTTTTTAGAAAATGATTTAAGATGCTAAATTTTTACATTATAAACAAAGAAAAGAACCAAATAAGGTAAAAAATATGTCGCATAAAATTTTGAGATAGTTAAATAAAGATTTTTTAGCAAAAATATAAATTCAGAAACTATTACTCAGTGCATGACGCATGTACAACCCTAATATTCTTTGTAACTAATCTCTTCGTGGTAGGTTGAAGAAGTGCCCATTTGTCCTTTGGAAGAGTTTATATGCATGAAAAATACATTCGTTTCATTTTTCATGTGCAACAATTTAAATAAAAGCAGCGTTTTTATGAAATATCATCCGAAGAGATATTACGCCAAGGTATACAATGTGAACCAATCCGCAAATGTTTCATTCTTTTATTTTATTTCCTAACTACTACATCTTTCTCCAAACTAGAATGCGAGCTGGCAGAGGTCAGTTTAGTTAATGACATAAAAGTAATTTTTTTTTTTTTGACAACACATAAAAGTAAATTAAAAATATTATTTCATTGTTGGATAGCAAAAATAAACATTACCGAGATGGAACAACATCTTCCTGTATCTCCAAATATGTACCTTGCCAAGAAAGCTGAAACCAATTAAGTTTCCCATGTTTCACAGTTTCACATTTCATATGCGTTTCGTCTAGGTAAAACACTCTTTGAAAGTAAACGAACAATTCATCACCGAATAAAAAACCAAGCAGTTTTTTGAGGTAAACATAAAAACAACAAAGTGATATATAATTCGAAATTAATTAGTAGACAAAAATATAAGTCATGAATGGTATTCTTAGCTATTAACTGAATTGATTGAACTGTTAATACTATTTGCAGTGGTGAATAATATTTGCGATGGAAAAATAGATGAATGAAGCATTTGTTATATATATATATTTAATATATACTTGAACAAGATGCAGTGAACTATCTTATTCAAGAAGTAAATATAAGGAACTATCTTATTCAAGTATTAAATACTTGAATAAGATTTAGTACAGCTAAAACAAAAAAAGAAAACTACCATGGTTCACTTTTGTTTCAATTAATGGAAAAAGAAACGAAGGTATAAGAGATGTGCCATCTTCAAATTCTTTGTGCTAACATTAATGGAATTCCATAGCCGAACCAAACATTAATGGAATTCCATAGCCGAGAACCAAGTGCTACCCTAAAAGCCAAAATGTTGCTCTGCTCCATGGGAAAAGAAAAGATGCAGTGAGACTATTTTGTGAAAGTGCTCCGTGCTCCGTGCTCCGTGCTCGTCAAATAGTATGTTGATTTTTCACATATTTGTAACATGATTCTAACGTGCATATAGTATAAGTCACAACATTCATTATCGTATTTATATTAAAAAAGTATGGTTTAATTACAAAAGATTTAGCTACCAACCTGTTTTGCCGCAAGTTTTAATTAACAACAACCACCACTTCTCACATGGTCCTTTCGGTTGTATGAAGTTAGGTAGGCTCCGTCTGTCAAAGCCCATTAGCCCAACTACAACCATTACACATTAATAAGAATATTGTACATTAGCAACAGTTTGTGGTCTGAAACAAAAACAAAACCCAATTTTTTTGAAAGAAACTAAGAAATAGACAACTTTTTGGTAAGTTAAGTTGATTTAGTCTAATCCATTTTCCAGATCAGTTATGTGACTGATTCTAGTGTCCAATCTTTACATTTTCCATATTTTCATGCGATTATTATATATCATGACTTGTCTGATTTGGACAAGTAAAGTAAAACCATATAAAAAATCTCACAATTTCCCATTAACATATTTAAATCCACGTGTCTCGTTTGCATATGACGTGACCGTCCTTTCAATCGGAGCCGTCCAATCTAGAAATATCTAAAGCCATTTGTGGATAATATGTGCCTTGTAACCATGTTCCGGAACGTTCTTGAGACGAGATATTTTTGGAAACCCAAAGCTTCTAGAGTCTCTCTTTTTGGTAATATAACCGCCATTGAAGTCACCTCTCCTGGTTTATATAAACCTTAGAAGCTGAACAACAAGTCTCCTGCGTTGTGTAATGCCTTTGAGATAATTATATTATATATAGAGTATATAAAAAAGGAGAGTATCAAAACCAATGGATTTTGGAATCAAGCAATCGTCTCCGTCGTATTACGAAACTCTCGGCGTCGCCGTCAACTCTTCGGCTGAGCAGATACGACGAGCCTATCGCAAATTGGCTATGGTGAGTCATCGTTCCTTTCTTGTTATGGAAAAGTTGAATTAATCTTTTCGTAGAAGAAAGATCAAAAACCAAAGCAATGTGTTTATTGACACTATCTTCTTCCTTTTGGTTCGGTGAAGAGATGGCATCCTGATCGGTGGACGAAGGATCCTTCTTGTTCTGGAGAAGCGAAAAGAAGATTCCAGCAGATTCAAGAAGCTTATTCTGGTACGGATCTGTTTAGACTTTTGTCTTTTTCTTTCTTTAATTCAAAAAGAAGATTCCAGCAGGTTCAAGAAGCTGACATTGTTGTATGGAAACAATTTTTGTGATGTTTAGTTTTGTCGGATCAGAGGAAACGAAGCTTGTACGATGCAGGACTCTACGATACTGAAGAAGATGAGGTATAGATATTTTCAAATCGCTATTTTGAAGATGTGCTTATAATTAAATCGACAAAACGCTGATTTGTTTTGTGTTTTGGTGTTAAAGGGTTACTTTGATTTTGTTGAAGAGATGGTTTCACTCATGGAACAGACGAGGAGAGAGGTAATTTCCGGTTTTTTTGGCACTTAGGTTTACATTTCTTTATTTCTTTCTTCCTGCACACGTTAACGGGCGTGATAATTGTTGCGTGCAGAAAAAGCAATACAGCTTGGAGGAGTTGCAGGCAATGGTTGATGATATGGTTTATGAGTTCCAATCAGAACCATTATTCCAGAATCAGTCAGAACCGTTGTTCCAGGATCATACCATGGAAATGAAATTCGACCTGAACCAACCGGTAGATTGGGCTTCACAGATGTCTCTACCATTTTCAAGCTTTGATTTCTATCCTCAGAGCAGCTACTGTAAGTAGATCGAGATAACGATTTGGAGGGGGAAAAACTCAAACTGTTGAGTCACGCAGATTTTGATTCGTTTGTCGCGGGCAATTGGGCAAGTGCTGATACTCTGGCTTCAAAATCTCACGTTTTGTGACAGCCGTAATGGTCTGATTTGTGAGACAAAGAAACAGAATGTGCTTTAAGGTTTACACGTTTTGCTGCTTGTTGACAAGTAGCTCAGGGAAGTTTCTGTAGAATTGTGAATAATGTTCGTTTGAAATGGATCGGCTTGTCTTGCCTTTTTCAGTTTTTCTATTACTTCTGTACTCAAAGAACTTTGTTTCATGAAAGAAAACCAAAAAAAAAGAGAAAAAAACAATGGTACTTGGAAAAATCTTTAAGTAAAGAGAAGACAATGGGCTTTCATAGCCCAAACCCAAACCTCTTCTCTTGGCTTGTAGCAATTTTAGTAGCCTCAAGTTCTTATTCCGGTCCATTTAGTCGGTCGGTGCGTGATGCGTATCAACTTTTTTTTTTTCCAGCTTTGGAATATATGCGTAAATGAAGTAAGGAAAAAGTTGCAGGAAAAGAAGAAAGAAAAAGAAGGCTTCATCTAAATTCAATTGTTCTGCAAGTAAATCGTTGGATTTTAAGTTGTAATAAATAAGGGCCGTGCCTATTAAGTAAAATTGGAAACACTCGCCTACGGCCACNGTGTGTTGCAAAACTTTTACACCTAAAAACGCTTAGTTCAGTTTATTTTTCTTATAAAATGTCCACCACAATTTTAAAGTTAATCCATATTTAATGTTTACTATTTTACGTATTATGATCTGTTAGTTTTTTTCACCATATTCATTGATTTCTCTCCATTTTCTTACCAATTTTATTTTTTTGATAAAAAGTTTGCTTAAAAAATACGCTAAATTTGTTTCGCCTAGGGTCCAAAAAATCCTTGGCACGGCTCTGAGTAAATTGTTAACCAAAAGTAAAATCTTGTAGTGAAATCTGTGGACTGTGGACCAACTTGGCTAACGTGTGGTTTTAAAACATATGACATCGTTTTCTTAAATATTGATAATTGTTAATTTCATTTATTCTCACTGCATGTGCAACGACTACCAAAAGAAACAATTTTCGGAATAAAGTATGTAGACCTGTTCTATAGTTTTTACCGAAACCGTTAGGTTTCGTTTTCTTTCTAAAGATAGCGCAATCGGCAATACAATACAATTAAGAGGTGGCTTCTGTATCCTAACATTTCTCTACTTTAAAAGCGTGATGTACGTCGACCTCCCTTTTTTTTGTTTTTTTTTTATGAACAAAAGCAATCTTCTAGTTTTCCTCCTTTATTTTGTATGTTATTTTAAGAGTTTTAAAAATAAAAGATGTAAAAAAGGTCTCATGGGCTAAATCATGATTAATCTATAATCGATGTCATGTGAAACAGGAAACTGAGCATTCAACTTGATTGATTGACAAGGATGAAGGAGGAACAAGTAAGAGATGATTAGGTTATACTAATCTAATGCAGACTGGGCAGTGCACCAACACTAAGAGATGAGATTATTTTCTAACCGCAGGTTTGCCTACTTTTCATGTTTTTATTAGAGAAAGCAACCGATTTATTTCACGCTTTAGCAACAACGTTTACGATCAATCATTGTGTCGTAAAAACCTTATTACATTTTGGTAACAAATAATTGGGAACCTTTGCGCTTTTAATAAACAGGATAATTTATTTTTGGGTGGACGACGACGGTGCATTATAGACTAATAATTCCACTGTTGTGCAAATTTAATTATATTTTGAGCTAGCAATACGGTTATACGAATATGGTCCATGAGGGACCCCTGAATTTAAGCTCCAACTCACATGTAAACGCCGATAACACAATCGAATGTATTCTAGTCTTTCTTTCTTTTTTTTGCACAATGTAAAGTATATACTTTTTAGAATTAATATTCTTTATAAATGAATGTTTTTTTGGCCTTTTTTATAAATCACCAAAATATACAGCCTTGAAGATGTATATCACAACCAGTCCCATGCAACTGCTTACCAAACAAGACCACTTTCATCAAGCTAATATATCATTTTCACGTCTAAAAAAACAGAATCCACAAAAGCTCTCTTTATTGATCAATTCTCAAGATGCCGGAGAGAACTCACCGCTTAAAATCTATCACCGTCACTATCCTCACGGTGATCGTGTTTCTCGCGTTCCCGATGATGATCAAAGCATTAGATTCTTCAGCCAATAGAAAACTCCAAGACGATCCAATAAAGTGCACACCTTGTCTCCAGACTCCTCCTCCTCCGTCTCCTCCACCACCGTCTCCTTCTTGTCCTCCACCACCGCCGCCTCCTTCCCCGCCGAAGAAGTCTTACTGTCCGCCGCCTCCGTCAACTTACATATACATGACGGGTCCACCCGGAGAATTGTATCCCGTTGACCAACAGTTTGGAGCGGCTGCTGGAAAAAGCTTCACGGTTGTGAAGATCTCGGGTCTGATCGCCTTCGGAGTTATGTGTTTCTTGATGAACATGAATTGATGAGTTTTGAATCTTTCTTGTGTGATCGTTTCATAGAATCGTTTACTTTAACGGATGGGTATATGTTCCACAATCTACATACGCTTAGTTATTGTCCGAGAAATGATCGATTGTGGATTATTATGTTTGTCTTTTAAGTTAGGATCGATGTTCATCATATTTCGTTTGTACCAAGAAGTTATAACGGATATGATTATTAAATTATTTTAAGTGTTTACAGAGTTATGAATTCTATAAAATATATGGTGTCACTTTCCTCATCTTAATTTAGGTTGATTCTCAAAGTGAATGTTTGCGGAATGATTAAATAAAATGTCTTTAAATAGAAGTTATACACACTTGCAATAGTAAAGAGTTTAAAAGGTGAATTTTTTTATGCCGGTAATTTCTTTGTAAAGTTAGGAAGCGAAATAAAGTTAAATACGTCGCGAGTATTTGGATTTAAAAGGTATATACATCGATGAAAAGAGTTCAAGAAAAAGTCAAAATATTTTTTGTTGTCAACGTCAAAAACTCAAAAAACTTAATAAAAAGCTAAAGAAATATAAACAAAGGGAGGTTCGTGGAATAGATAGATTAGTACTGTTTTAATTCGAGATATACCTAGCTCCCATGAGAGAGCGAGAGAAACAGACGAAGTACTAATTCTATTTGGGGGTTTCACGGTTTCAACAAAACGTAGGTCCGAAGAACCGACCTTGACATGCATGTACAACGCTAGCAAAATCTTCGCCATAAATTTTCTGAATATATTTTGCAGATTCTGAATATGTTTTCTTACGGATGCATGTATTCTTTTTTATAACCTTTTGTATTGGCTGTTGACTGATGTGAAATATGTTTCTTCAATAACGTAAAACCTAATAAAGTTTCATACTAATTCCCAAATTATGTCCAAAATCTATAAGAAATTAGGGTTTTTTATATAATAAAATCGTCTAAACCGTGTATGATACTTACTGAAGAACAAATAGAATATTATATTAGATAAAACGGTCCAAACAAAAGAAATTGCATCTGTTTGCGGTTCCGTAAACTGTCGTTTTCATTAATGTAAAGCTCAGTGAGTTTTTTTTTGATAAATTTTTTTTTAACCAGATTCCACCACTGGTAGTTCCGACTAGCACCGTATTAGGCATTGTCCTCAAGTGTAGTTCTGATGGCCTTACATACCGGATTTACGTTATCCCATCGTTAAGGGCGTGGCAGTGGTCAAATAGGATTAAATACATGAATTGTGTGCTTGTGGGGAGTCGATCTCTGGCCTGGATCAACAGAATCGCTCCTCTACTTTTATTTTACAAATTTATTTTTCTTTTATTTTGGTTCCGAAACATTCATTCCGTGCAACAAAAAAAATGAGTTCATTTTTCAATTTTATATATATACTAGGGGATATTCCGGGATACGTCCGGATTTTGGTTACCATAAAAGTAAATAATAAATAATATTATTTGAAAGCGGACATCCTTCCGTAACATATAAATGTAGGTTGTTAAGTCTTATTAATTCAATTTAACGAAGTCTTATGACCTCATTTCAATATATTTTCCTTCTTTTGCAAATACAATCAGTATCTTTCCCATCTCTCCAAATTTCTCTTATTTGTATTGACGGGGTCCA
>OVBJ01003894.1:0-10462 GCA_900406535.1 Noccaea bulbosa | reverse complement strand
AAGCCAACGCACACGAGGACTTCGACTTCGTCCCCTACAACGCCAGCGGAATAGAGTCTATGTGGGAATATGGAAACCTTTTTCTTTTCTAATTGGCGGACCAAAATCCAGGTTGCCATAAGATGACTGGAACCCTAGCTAGTCTTTCAATTTGAAGGGTGAACTTTTCACACCATGAGTTAGTTCAAAATTATGAAACATTGCATACATTATACATACATGCATATATATGGTATGTGGTAACATCTTTACGAACATATATTTTCGTAATTGTTAGTAAGAAGCGGAAGATAATAATAATACATTAATTATGAACATAACATACTTATACTTATACCCTAATTCCCTAAAGCCGAGGAAGATTTGATTTAGCCAATCTTCTATTTGCTGTTGTAACCAACGGGAATCATTATTATATTGGGACGAAAGGGTGATTAAGGGGAACGTATCTGATCGAATAAAGACAAACCAATGGAATAATTTATAAGCTTTAGGCTTTAGCATAGATATTGGAGATATCTCCAGCCTATAACACACGTTTGTTTAGATTTACTCTCGTGTGCGCAATATCTTTTTGTTTTTGTTTTTGGACCGCAAATGATTTCCGCAATCTTAATTTGATCTCCCGCCGCACGTACTTCTATTCCAAACTCGTTTCTGTGTAAAGACTTAGGAGAATCCATTTTTTAAAAAGAGATTCTACCAAGATTTCATCATCAACATTAACAACCACGTACATCTATATCCAATATTGGTATTTATTTTATAATCTTTGCATGATCTTTTGGGTTTCCTTGTACGGTTTAATATTTTAACGTTTCAGAGGATATGTGCATGCAGTCTTTTGGTTGTAACTTGTAAGGCTTACCATTGACCACATATCAGTCAATTAATTCTCCACACCTTTATATGATCATATCTACAAGTTAAATTTTTTAGTGGACCAAGATGTACGCACATTTCTGACTGAATATATGCCTTTAATATCTGTACGTATATGAGTTTGGACAAAAATATATCGAAGTGGCCGTGAGAGTGTACTGTAACATATGTTCAGGAAAAAGGAAAAAAAAATTGAACTTCGGATGGGGTCCCTATTTGAAGTGTGAAGTATCTGGGCCTGATTATGGGAGCCGAGCCCGTATCTTTAGGCTTATTGGATATTTTGATCAGATGAAGCATATTTGATTCTTTTTTTGGTTTTTCTTGAAATTGGGGTCTCAGGGGACTTGCATGTTCGTTGGAATCTCATAAGGTGTGAAGGTGGGATTTACTACTGCGAACTTAGTCTTAATATATAACAAATTTTTGTCAGATTCAAAAGGCAGGCGGCCTCAGCTATTGTCTTTTCAGAGTAGCACACTTATGGGCTTTCTATGAAGCCCATTTTAATTTATCTGGCCCCGGGAGACTTTTAACAATTTTACTGCATATAAATACATAATGACGCATAATCGCATGCACATATAGTCCTGTGTACTCTCCAGAATCCAATAATCAGTCGAGTCGTCCTATATAAAGAAACAAGAAAAACACAAAAAGAAAACAGAAAAAAAGGAAAGAAAGAAAGAAAGAAGAAAAGATACAATGTTGGTCCAAGAATTTATTATGTTCAAGATCGTAACGATAATAATCATAATATTGACGAGATGTCATGCAAATGCCACCAACGAGACCATATCAATGTTCCCGGCGATCCTTGTTTTTGGCGATTCCACAGTCGACACCGGAAACAACAACTACATAAAAACCTACATCCGGGCGGATTTCCCTCCATACGGCTGCAATTTTCCAGGCCGAAACGCTACTGGAAGATTCTCCAATGGAAAACTCATACCGGACTTCATCGCATCTCTTATGGAGATCAAAGACACAGTTCCTCCGTTCCTGGACCCGCATTTGTCGGATTCCGATATCCTCACCGGAGTGTGCTTTGCCTCCGCCGGTTCAGGTTACGACAACTTCACAGATGTAGCTACTTTAAGTCTTTCCCTTGCTAAACAGACAGATATGCTCAGAAGTTATGCGGCGAGGCTGAGCCGGATCGTCGGGGAAGAGAAAGCTGCCAAGATACTCAGCGAGGCTCTGGTGATTGTAAGCTCTGGAACTAATGATTTCGATATAAATCTCTACGACTTTCCTTCTATTCGTCAAAAGCTCGGCGTTGATGGTTATCAGAATTTCATTCTCTCCGGTGTACACAACTTCGTTCAAGTAAACAAACAACTCCTTTCAGATATATGCTTTGTTTATTCAAATGAATAAAAATAATTCTCCCATATCCGCGTTTATCGATTTTAAGCTTTATGCGCTGAATCATTTCCTATCANTTTTTTAAATTTTTTGGTTTTTTTTTTTTTTTTTTTTTTTTTTTTTTTTTTTTAAATATTAAATTTGTTACTTGGGGATGTATATATATAGGAACTATATGACATTGGATGCCGGAGAATAATGGTATTGGGATTACCGCCGATCGGATGTTTGCCGATTCAGATGACGGTGGCAAAGCAAAGGCAGAACGAGAGACAATGCATCGACAAACAAAACTCAGATTCGCATGAATATAACCAGAAGCTAAAGAAGTCCCTAACGGACATTCAATCCAATCTCTCTGGTAGTGTCATCTTCTACGCCGATATCTACGGAGCAATGTTCGACATGGCTACTAATCCCCAAAGATACGGTAACGCAACGTTTTTCATTTAACCCATGCACATTACGTTTCTCAATAAATCAAGCTCTCCTTGCCCTTATCTTGTTAATAAATTGCACATTTTTCTATTAAAAAACCACAGAAGCAATTCTCATGCAATAACCCCAAATAAGATTGTGTTTCAAAATTACCATGGCTAATTATATTTTCCAAAAGTACCACAAACGTTTAATTTTTTCTCCAAAAAACCACAAAACCAACAATGATAATAGCACAAAACACTATGCTACGTCTTTGTCATTATATTTACTTTTATGCTGACTTTATTTAACAGAAACACAGAAATTAAGTGTGCTCGCTCGACAGGTTATGACTTATTGAGAATACAAGTGTTACAAAAGGAAATTCAAGATGAATATATACCATGTATTTTGTCTCTTCTTAAAAATTAAGTACTGAATCGATTTCTTTGAAGAGGACAGGAATAAAGGAGACAACGAGAGGATGCTGCGGGACAGGAGAGATGGAGTTATCGTACTTGTGCAATCCTTTAACTCCGACTTGTCCCGATCCTAACCACTTCCTTTTCTGGGACGACATTCATCCTACTCAAATTGCATACCTCGTCATTAGTCTCAGTCTTGTTGATCAAATCCTCCACGCACTCCATTGATATTAATTTTTTACTTTTATCACAAAATGTATGTTTTTATGACTAAGGTAAGTTGTATCTTCACAGCCAAGGACTAGTAGGGTGGATGACTCATGATATGTGAACTCAAGTAAGACATAGAATTTTAATTTCGAGGAAAGTTCTTTCATGAAAAAAAAAAATGAGCGAGCGATTAATTAGACCTACAATCGGAAACAAGAAAGACACGTACTAGCTAGTAGCGTAACTACATATATATCTAGTATTTACGACAACGACGAAAATTAGTATTTCTAATCTTTTTGTTTGAACAAATTGGGATCTTATCTTCACTAGCTCGAGCAACAAAAATTTCCGTTAGGTTTTATTTTTGTTGGTTAGCTATTCGGTTTTGGTCAACTTTTGAGTTTCTTTAATTAGATTCGATATTTAAACCTTCTATTTTTGTAAGAAAAAAAAACCTTTATTTTGTCTCTTTTGTTTGTTTTGTGGCTATACTTTCAAATACAAAACAAACTCATAACTAAGAAAGTCGGTAAAAGAATAATTTATCATTGAAAATCAACTTTCAAACACACATATATATAACCTCACAGCCTCTGAGGAAAACGAGATAATAAATCAGTAACAATCACAATCAGAAATTGACACAGTAAATAAACAGTTACAATTACAACTACAGCATTCTCAAATATTTCACAATGTCTACCTCCAAAATCGTAGCAGCCGTTCTATTCCTATTAACTTTAGTTGCGTCTTGCAACGCGGCTGAAAATGCCACAACGCAACCACTTGCCCCGGCAATCCTAATCTTCGGAGACTCAACCGTCGACACCGGAAACAACAATTACGACTCCAAGTCCAACTTCAAGGCAAATCATATCCCTTACGGAGTCGATCTCCCAGGGAAAGATGCGAGTGGGAGATTCTCAAATGGAAAGCTCTTTTGCGACATTCTCGCCTCCAAGCTTCACATCAAAGAGTTAGTTCCTCCTTTTCTACAACCGAACCTCTCTGACGCAGAAATCGTCACCGGGGTTAGCTTTGCATCTGCTGGTTCAGGCTATGACGACCAAACCACTCTCACGACCAAGGCCATCCCCGTCTCATACCAACCTACCATGTTCAAGAATTACATTGCTCGCCTTAAAGGTATCGTAGGGGAGAAGAAAACGATGGAGATCATAAATGGTGCGGTCGTGATCATCAGTGCGGGTACTAACGATTTCATCTTGAACTATTATGATATCCCCACTAGACGTCTCGAGTATCCTATGATATCTGATTACCAGGATTTCGTGCTCAAGAGACTAGAGAACTTCGTCAAGGTAAACCCTCTAATCCTCCAAATTAGCTGTGTTCTTTTTCTTCCATAAAATGGTGATCTCTCATTAAAAGATGGAGAAAATGTTTTGTTGCCATCATTATAGACCGTAACATGTTCACTTGATATATATTCTCGATATGTGTAGGAGCTTTACAATTTAGGGTGCCGAAAAATATCAGTGGGAGGGTTGTCGCCGATGGGATGCTTGCCTATCCAGTTGACCTCAAAAATCCGCAGGGGAGCAATCAGAACATGCATAGAAAGTGAGAACAAAGACGCAGTCTTGTACAATGAAAAGCTTCAAAAGCTATTGCCTGCTATCGAAGCGTCTCTCCCAGGAAGCAAGATCGTATACGCAAATGTCTACGATCCCATGATGGACATGTTCCAGAACCCTACCAAATACGGTATGTTTATGATTGATTTGCTTCTTTCCCAAGTCATCTCCCTAGCGTCTTGACATCTTTGGACATTCGTTCACGTATAGGGTTTACGGAAACGAAGAAAGGGTGTTGCGGGACAGGGTATCTTGAGGCGAGTGACTTGTGCAATTCCCGTTCTAAGTTATGTTCCAATCACTCGGAGTATATGTTCTTTGACTCTATTCACCCTTCCCTCGCTACCTACAGTCACCTCGCTGGTTCTATCTACTCTACCATATCCAAGCTTCTTGATCCGTAAACTTATAAAGTGTTTACTGGTTATGTGATTCATGTATTAGTAGTCCCCAAGTTCATCACAGCTGATCCATGATATTGATTCTAAGCTATGATGTATATTGCCAGTTTGCCACTTTTAAATTCAATTTATAACTCATACTATGGATCGAGTTCTTGTATAGTTTAGTGATTTGTATTATTCTCACAGTCGTATATCATCATGCCGATTCGAAATCGGTAGAATGTGTATGTGAGTTATATGATAAGGGACCATTACGATAGCTCTAGCTATTTGAAAAGATATGCAGTTGTTCACAGTACATCAAATCATCTAAGACATTATTGTTGGACAAGTCAGTAACTCGAACATTAATAAACGGAGTTAATAAAGCAACGAGGAAGAACAACAACAAAGGTTTCGCCGACGATCGATCCATGACAATTCACCCAAAACAGATTTATTTAACATGATTCACAATTTTACAATATCTTAGTTTTTCAAATATATATGCAGTTTAATCAACTTGAGCTTTCCTTGAACAACTCGTTAATCCTCATCTCCAAAATTTCAACGGTATACACAATCCCATTAGTCCCCGGCGACGCCTTCAATATTCCGATGAAATTAGAGTACGCTGGAGACACGATTTTAGCAACGGAGCTTCTCAATTCCTCTCTCAACTGTCCATCAGTAACAACCCATTGAGATTGCGTCAGGCACACTTCATGGAACCGGGCATTGAACAATCTAAGATTCTCTATTAACTTAGGATATGGACTATTATCGGTCCTAAGCAATGCCACCACTTGGTTCCACGAGCTCCTTCGGTAATTAGAATGGTATTGCCTAAGTTTCGCCGTCTGCTTCATATTCCAATCTTCTCCTAGGATCGAACCGAGCTCGTTATCCGAAGCCTTATCAAGAATATACTTGCCATTGTTCAGCATGAACAAGAAACACAGAGACGGATCACCATAAGTTCTTTTCTTGCCTTCCAAGTTACTCTCCAACAACTCTAAAACCCATCTGATTTGAACCGACAAAGGTCTTGTGTCTGATCCGGTTTCGTTCCCGGTCTGGTCAAGTATCTGCTCCAACGACTGCCGCGATTTACACGCCGCACGCAGATAATTCATCACGTACCGCGTGATCGGGTGAATCCCACCGCCAGGAAACGCGGTTTTGGGAGGGTCACGACGGATCAAATTCTCGAGCTCCATAAATATCCCTCTAATCGCTTCTCCTAGCCGTTTATGAATCGCGACCGCCTCGTGCCTCAGCGGCGAACAGTATTTATTGGAGAAGAGCGTTTCCATTTTCGGAATTAGGTCTTGAATCGCTTCGTATAAATCCATAACCTTGAACAAGCGTTCAGGCAAACGGCTACCTAAAGCGATTGCGTCTGCGAAATTCAGAAGCTGTGTGGTTGTTCCGCGGCAAACTTCCATGAAAGAGAGATCTGTTACAGAGGAAACAGGAAGATCAGAGAAAACGCGGTCGCAGAGAAGACGCTCGCTCGGGAAGAAAACGCGGAACACCATAGCTGCGGCTTTGATCCAACGGTCGATTTCGTCTTCAAGCTCTTGCCATGGGGTGTCTTGTACTTCCTCCATACTTAGTCCTCTTAGATGCAACCTCGACAAACTCTCCTCTAGAAACTCTCTCCGACGACTGCTGTACACTCGTGAACACTCTTTTCCGAATCCACCAGCGACCATCCGCAGAGCGATCGCGTTTAGATCGCCGATTGTGCTCGATGGTAACGCCTCTATCACGATCTTGTAATCGGTCACTGGATGGGCAACGATTACCTGTTCAGAGATACAAATTGAATTTCAGTTTCGTACCGAATGAATAATCCCGAAATCAAACCGAATTCATAACCAGATTGGTTTTATTGTTTAACCAACAAAAAAAAAAGAACCAAAATCCACTTAAACAAAAGTACAAAACCATATGGAACCAAACCAAATCAGATTCTAATTGATAAAAATCAAACCAATCCGAATTGCAGTAAACCAAATAACTTGTAAACGGAATTAGCAATTAGTTAAATTACCTGGTGGCTTTGGTCACCGTAGCTTCTGTCGTTGTCTTCTTCCCCTGAGAACTCGTCTTCCGAGTCAAACGACTCAGGGGATCGGTCCATTACATATCCAAACTCCTCCTGAAGCCTAAACATCACCTGCTGAATCAACTCATCGGCACGAGACATACAGACGGCTACAGATTTATCTCCGGCCATGGATCTCAAGTCTCCGGCGATCGCAAGTAGCTCATCAACGGCGTCGAGGAAAGTCCGAGAGTCAACGGGATCGGACCAGATCGGTGCATCCTCAACGATGTAGCCGGAGATCTGTCGCTCCAAGGAGTTGAGGGATCGGTCAAGGTTGAGGTTTGCGCCAGCGCGGGATGCTGTCGGTCGGGAGTCGCCGCCACGGTTTCCGGAGGCGCCATAGCCGGAGAGGATCTGCAAAATATCTCCGGCGGCGCTTGGGTCCTTGCCGAGAGCTCTGGCGATATCTCTGGCGGCCGCGTAAAGATTTTCGTCGCCGGCTTCAGCCATGAATTACGCAATGAGGGGAATAAAGACGAAACTCTCTATTAGAGGAAGACTATAATATGGAGAAGTCTTCGGTAGAAGAATAAAGATCAGACGCGGGAAGCATGTCTGACTTGTGTGTTTCTGTTTGTATTTTAATGGAATCTGCTAATTTATATTGCCACGAACGAGACTTTGTCTTGCGTTGAAATTATTTTATTTTTGTACTTGTATGGTTTGACGTTTTCAGAACGTGAACGCTATTCACCAACCGCGTTCTGCGTTTGTTACAGATCTCCCCCAAGTCAACGTTGCATAATGAGACTTCGCCACGTTGAATTTTCGCGTCGGGTCCACTTTCGAATCGGCCCAACGGACATCTATTAATTTTGGATTCACTTTCACAAAGTATTTATTTCAGTTGGAGATTTCCAGCAAATATTAACATTTTTGTGTAAAGTTTTTTTAGATAAAATACATGTTGCGGGGAGATTTCGCAACTTCAGTCCCTTATCATATACAGTCCATAATCGTTGGACGTGATCACTAGTTAGAGAATTAGTGCAAAATTAGTCTAGTGAGTGCACCAAATCAACAAATTTTCTGATGAACGTTGTTGCTACCCTGTCCTGACTTTGAACCAAATGCAAGCTTCACTTTCTACATCCTCCTTTAACACTTGGACACGAATGGAGCCTCACTCTCCAAAGAATCTTCCCCAAGTCTCCGGTCTATCTTTCATTTTCCTTCTTGTTTGCTGCACTTTTCTTGCCTCTGCCGAACTTCACGTCTATGAATTCATCGTAAGTGAAGTCTCATTCACTTGATTAATATCTCTTTCAAGTTAAGTTTCAACTACTTAAACCACTTATGTTTTAATCAACTTATTTCGATGACCTAGATCGAGGCAAAGCCAGTGAGGAGGCTGTGCAAAACTCACCAAACCATCACCGTGAATGGTCAGTTTCCTGGTCCAACCCTAGAGGTGACAAATGGCGACTCGCTAGCCATCACCGTCGTTAACAAAGCTCGTTACGATATTAGCATCCACTGGTAAAAAATAACAATCCAATCTTTTTTTTTTTTTTTTTTTTTTTGTAAACGAAAAAAATAAACAATTTGACAAATGCTCTGTTTTTGGGGAAAGGCATGGAATCCGACAGATTCGAAACCCCTGGGCTGATGGACCAGAGTACATAACTCAGTGTCCAATCCAACCGGGACAAAGATATACCTACAGAATCGAGATCGAAGACGAAAAAGGTACACTTTGGTGGCACGCACACAGCGGTTGGCTTCGAGCCACCGTCTATGGAGCTTTCATCATTTACACTCGTCTCGGTTCTCCTTACCCTTTCTCTAAGCCCAAACGTGACATTCTAATTCTTCTCGGTAATCTACAAAACACTGTCACATTTTTATTAATTTTAAATAACCATAGCCCTTTTAAATTTTGAACATGTACTAATTAGTTCATGAAGAGAACAGGGGAATGGTGGGATAGAAACCCCATGGATGTTCTGAAGTTAGCCCAATTCACTGGAGCTGCACCAAGCGTCTCAGACGCTTACACTATCAACGGCCAACCGGGCGATCTCTACCGCTGCTCCGGACCCGAGACCGTCCGGTTCCCTATTTTCCCTGGTGAGACGGTCCGGCTCCGTCTCATCAACGCTGCCATGAACCAAAAGCTCTTCTTTTCGGTCGCAAACCACAAGCTCACCATAGTTGAGGTAGATTCCGCTTACACTAAGCCTTTCACCACAAACGTTGTCATGATCGCTCCAGGCCAGACCACAAACGTCCTTATAACCGCTAACCAACGCCCCGCCCAGTATTACATCGCCGCACGGGCCTACAATAGCGGGAATGCAGCCTTTAACAACACCACCACGACCGCTATTCTAGAATACGCTAACGCTCCTAGTAGACGCGGTCAGATCAAACCGGTTTTCCCGGTCTTGCCAGAGTTCAATGACACCGCTACCGCAACGGCTTTTGCCAACCGTATGCGGTACCGGAAGAGAGCTCCGGTACCGCTCCAGATCGATGAAGATTTGTTTTTCACGGCCGGGTTGGGGCTGATAAGCTGTACCAATCCGAGAAGTCCGCGATGCCAGGGACCAGACGGGACGCGTCTCGCTGCAAGCATGAACAACGTCTCGTTCGTCACACCTCGGAGTTACTCTGTCATGCAAGCCTATTACCGAGGAATCCTGGGGATCATAACTGCGGATTTCCCGCCGGTTCCTCCGGTTCAATTTGATTACACAGGAAACGTGAACCGTGGGCTTTGGCAACCGGTAAAGGCCACAAAGGCCTACAAGCTTAAGTATAACGCCAATGTGCAGATTGTGCTACAGGGCACGAGCATTGTTACCCGCGAGAGCCATCCTATGCATCTACACGGATACCAATTCTACGTTGTCGGGTCTGGTTTTGGGAATTTTGACCCGAAGAGAGATCCGGCTAGGTTCAATCTCTTTGACCCGCCGGAGAGAAATACCATCGGAACCCCTCCCGGTGGATGGGTGGCCATCCGGTTCGTTGCTGATAATCCAGGTGAACGATTGAAACAGATTTTTGTGTGGTGTTTCAATTACCCACTCATGTCATCGTGGTATAAAA
>OVBJ01003893.1:0-10462 GCA_900406535.1 Noccaea bulbosa | reverse complement strand
CTAATGTAACAGAGGGTTTTTGGAAACAAAATCTCAAAGTTTAATTTTTTTTCCAAAGAATTTCTAAGATTGGTTTGCATAAATTTCGAAGAGCTCACACTAATGAACCCATGACGCATCGTCAAATAGTCTGATTTTCTGACAGATCTCAGCATCTGACGAAAGAAACACATCTGCAAAAAGAGTAACAAGAAGATTGCTCTCTTAGTTAAGATAGTTTAGAAACAAGAGATGGAACAAAGAAGCACACAAACAAAACAAGATCTACAAAACCATACAACGTAGAAGGAGAATCTATTTTTGGCCCAAGAATTAACATGCTCTCGAACAAATGATGTCTCGTGTGTCAGCCTAAATCTCGAAGGGTCTGTAAATTACATCAAACAAACAACAAATCAACTTTATGTCTTTAAGACATCTGAAAATAATAAACACAAATCTTACCATCCATCATCTCTTGGTCATTTATAACCTCTTGCTCCCAGACTTTCCATCCACGAATCTGCAAGTAGTGAAACCATAAATTTACTCAAATCTCACTGTCACACCCTTAATTAAAAATTGTATATATATATATATATATATACCTTTGCTCTTCCAAGCATCATGGTGATAGCACTGTAAATGACATGAAACACAGCCAAGAAGAAGATAAAAATATGCACTTGATGCAACGCGTTGAGTGATATAAGCGGTAGATATCCCTGCAACAACAAGAAGTACACTTCTTCTTCATCAAATTAAGCAAATCGACCACACAAAACAAGTCACAATGGGACAGAACCAATATTATATACTTTGGTTTTGGGCTTGGAGATTTACGGTTTCGGCCCATAACCTCTGGTAATTTACACACACAAAAAAAAGAAAAAAAAAAAGAGAAAAGCCAAGATTGTTACTTTCTTGCACTTAGCAGGACCAGCGCTAGCCAAAACACGTCGCTGAAAGGAGAGAAGATGTCTGTCCATGTGTTTGGTGGTCTTTGACATTTTAGCGTGACCACTGGGACCATCGTACGGACCACAGAAGGACATTGCGCCACCGTATTTTTCCGGAATGCATATGCTCGTGATGTAGCTTTGCCCAAACGTTAGTAGCAGAGAAATAAATCCCAAAACCATAAGCTCTGCAAAAAGAAAAGGAAAAAAAAAAAAAATCAACTCCGAGTTTCTTATAACACAAATCCAAAAAATAAATTAATACTCTTTCAGATTTTTTTGGTACCGTTTTTGATCTTTTGAAGAGCTTCGTACAATGCTTTCTTCTTTTTTCTCTCGAACAACTGCGTAAACACAATCCATGTGAGTGAGTGATGCGCAAAAATGTAGAGGAATTTTCATTTTTTTTTACCTGTCCGATTTTGTGAATCATTAGCTCTAAGACGATAGAGATCAAAATGATGACGCCACAAACAGTGGAGACGGCCCATGTCGGGGTTTGATCGAGCTGTCTCGGGCCTTCTGCACCGCCGCCGCCTCCTCCTCCTCCGGCCATTTATTTTTTTTTAAACGGAATTTGTTAGGTTAATTAGCTAAGTCTTTATTTGGATGATTTTACGATCATCAGTTTTAGTCTTCTACGGCGAAGAAACGGCGGGAACATGCAGTCACGGTGGAATATGTCTCCGTCGTGTTGCGCGAATAATTAGTCCGGGAGACAGATTCCGGTGATGGAGACTTTTTAATTTTCTTTTTAATTTTTTAATTTTTTTTTGTTTTGGAAAATTTGCTCTGTTCGTAGGTTCTAATCGTTTTGTTTGAATCGCAAATGTAGGGAGATGAACGATTCGGCGGGATTTTTGGAAAATTTCGAATTATCAAAAAATAATAAATAATAAAATAATTTAAGCAGAGAAAACAAAACATAAAAGACGCCGTTGCCGGGGATCGAACCCGGGTCACCCGCGTGACAGGCGGGAATACTTACCACTATACTACAACGACTCTGGTGCTCCAGTTTCATTTATATGTAAAACGAACGTTAAATTAATTCAAATACTCGAATTTTCTAAGAGAATGGAAACGGATATTTTATTTATCATATTCTAGCCAAAGATGTATCTCTGACTCTGGGGGATGATGAGACATAAAGAAAAGAAATAAATAAAACTTAAACTAACCAAGACAAACAAGTCTTGGTCAGCTACAAATGGTTTCATCTACTAGATAGAATGCCTAGGAAGCACGCTGGAGATCAATAGGCAAGAACTCCGGAATGATGCTGTCTCTCCTAACATGTCGGATGAAACCAGCTGGCGGAGGGTTTGTTCCCAAAGGTGTTATGTTGTTGTTGTTGAGACGTTCGTTAGCAGCAAGAGAGCCACCACCTCCAAGAGTTACTAACTCTGTTCCTGTCTGAGACGACGACGATACATACCGGGCAGCTTCTAGATCCCAGACCATTGAACACTCATCGTTTCCTCTAACTGGACCAGCAACAACAACCACATTAATGCTTCTTCCTTCCTCGTTTAGTGCTGTTGGGTTGGTTTGATCATGAGTAGTAGTGCTTCCGGGAGTGCTTATCCCGCTTGCATTGCTGCTGGGTCTGTAAGAGTTGTGCAGGGAGCTTAATGGAATGAGCACCGATGAGGACGCACGTGCTTTAGCAGTTTCTTCGGAGACTTTCTTTGGGTCGAGATTCGCAAGCTTCCATGGATTGATCCTTACTTGTGGACGATTTGGTGGTGGTGGTGGCCTCGTCTCTGAAAGTGTGTCCGGGTCTACAGATCCAGTCTCCCAATGATGCTCGATAACATCTTCCTCGATGATATCGTCCTGGTTTGGAGGTGTGCACAAGGAGGCACCACCGAAACGCATGCTCCCTCCGAGAGAGTTTCTTCCACTCGCGACTGAGATTATAGGTGAAGGTGGCTGGGTGGTGTGATCATCTTGGTCATCTATAGACGAACCGGGTGGTTCTGTTTGTGCTCTCATGGTGATAACATAGTCATATGTTGTCATTCCCTGTAGCAACAAATGTGACATGTCAAAAAAAGTACATGCTTCATGTGTGTTTGTTACCAGAGAGTAGAGAGATTCAGTAAAAAAGAATATATATATATATATACACAAAACCTTTTGGATCAAAATAAGATGGAAAAAGAAAAGTTCGCCAAGAGTTACTAAAGCCGCAAACGAGAGAATTGTACAAACAATCTGCAAAATGAGAAAGCAAGTTAACCATTGATAGAAGAAGACAGAACAAACCAATAATATTTTTAGCTTTAACAGAATTTTTACCACAATAGCGGCGAATGTAGCGAATCCAAGTTCAAGATTTTCGGCTATAACATGTTTCATTTCCTTTTTGTGCACAAAACATCGAACAATTACAGCAACACCAGTTCCGAATTCAACTAAAAGCTGTCGTCATATTTTGCAAATGTCATAAATTAATACGGCAGCATAATCAACCTTAAAAGTAGAAAACTTTATTGAAAAACATATATACCCAGAAAAAGCCTGCCGTTATAAGACACATAAAGGTGGTGTAGTTTTTCTTCCCCACACAGTTATTCATCCACTAAAGGCAAAAAAAAAGATATCAAATTAAAATGCTAAACCGAGAGAGAAAAAAAAAAAAAAAAAAAACTACATTTTCAAATTGCATACCTGGCAATGATGATCAAACTCATCGACACACTTGTTACACTTTCGACAATGCTTGCTGTTTTGACGCACCTTCAAGTAAAAATAAATGTGATGGTTACTTAAGAAGATGCAAATGGTAAGAAGCAAATATATATACACAATTATACCTTAGCATCGCACAATGAGCACAACATAGAGTCCTCTTCTTGTTGGGTATCTCCACGGGAATCTGGTACTACGAAACAACCGCAAAAGAATCTTCCAACAGCATTACAGCGACCTGAGCCGTGTCTCCTGTATGGCTCAGCATCAATCACTGTGCCATCTGCAACAAATACATGGTTATAAGAAACAATGTATCTTAATTAATTATTACACAGAAACATGAGTAGCATATACGTACGACTATCCTCTGACTTATGGTCTGTCATGTCATCTTCCTCTACAAAGATTCCAGAATCTGCAGGATCTATACCAGCGCATCGGATGTACAGAACGAAAACCGAAAACGCCTGTGTTACGCAAAAAAATGAAAAACAATTTTTATGGCATTTAATTAAGAGCTTAGTATATAACACAAATGTTCGTTATTGTTTCTTACGTACCAAGAATGAGTAAATACCAAAGACAATATCTTCATAGAGTTTCTTCCAGAGAAACGAAGCAAAGAAGGCATAGTATGCCCCAGTGAGGATGAAATATACGGTTATAGCCATAAGCTGCACGGCAACGCGATCATGTTATACAAATGAGTAAATCCACATGAAAAAATATACATATAATTAAATGTGTTTGAATACAAACACATAAAGCTGAGAGGTAAAAAGAACAAAGCAATTAACTCTCCATATACCAACAAAACATTGTTTACGTCATTTTCATGATGGGGATTAGAAAAAGAACAAACATTTATATGTGACAGTTGCAGATTACGATAGGAATTTCACAATCCAAAGTCAAAACAGACCACTTCTGATACTCTAAGTCAAGTAATGGAAATTTAATAGAGTGTAATAATTCCAAACCTGATACAGGTGGAGAGGAAGCTGCCATCCATGTCTTCTCTCCATTGCTGTCAAGAAGAAACCCAAAACCCTTAAAAAAATTATCTCAAAGGAAACCGACAAGCTGAACATCACACGTAAAAAGTGAAACCCAATTGGAAACATCTAAATCAAAAACTCTTGAACTCGTCCAAAAAAAATCGGAAGATATATATGTGCTTTTTCGTTATAAAATGAGCAGCTACGTACTACAACTACAGTAACGTCATTTTAAAACATTTGAAGAAGCATGACCTGAGGTTATTAGTAGCACTTACTTCAAGTCGACCAGTGATGGAAAATTCAGGAGATGAAAAAGTTTCACCGACCTGAAATTATCTGTTAAAGAATTGGCTCTCTCGGGGAAGTAGTAACAAGCTGCTAGAGAAGAAGACTGAAGAAAACAAAATGACTGGGTTAGACTACTTCAACAAAATGACTGGGTTAGACTACTTAAACAAAAAGGGTTATCCCTTTTAAGCTTCGAATTACATATTTGTCCACACCCATAATTCTTAATTTTTAATATCTTAAATTTTCAAGAAAAAATACTCATATAGAAAAAAAAATCACAGAATCTGGAAACGAATCTCAAATTTTTTATTAATTAATGTTTGTTCATGTTGACAGCAAAAAAACAGCAGACACCAGCATGGATAACCACAAAAACAATTTCCATTTGGAGGTAAATTTAACAAAATATGGAAAATCTTATCTCTGAAAACAAGTGGTTAGAAAAAGATTCAAGAAGATGATGGTGCTAATACTGATTCCGAGTCGATATTGTAACTATTCGACTAACTCTCAAAATAAAATATCGATATGAAGTCGATATTTGCTTCATGTGCTAATACCACATTTTTATTTAATCTCTAACTCTCAAAAAAAAAAAAAAAGGTCCAAACCGAAAAACCTCAAAAAATAACATAGATTTACGAGAGTTAAGTTAAACGTTGTGGTGTTTAAAGGAAAAGTCAAACTGCGTAATAAGAAGTCGAACGCCGTGTCGTTTTCTCATCGCCGGTCAAACTTGTGCGTGTAGAGAGAGAGAGAGATGCATTTGAGCGAGAACGAAGGTGTCGAAGGCAACACCTTCGTGGTGACCGGAGGTCTCGGCTTCGTCGGAGCCGCCCTCTGTCTGGAGCTCGTTCGCCGTGGTGCTCGCCAAGTCCGCTCTTTCGACCTCCGTGATTCCTCTCCTTGGTCCGATGAGCTCAGAAACAGCGGCGTCCGCTGCATCCGAGGTTCCCTTTCTCTGTTTCCAGATTCCGCTTCAATTAATGCTTTGATCTCGAGTCTCTGGCTGATGATAATCGTAATAATCATTGTTAGATTAGATCACACTATTAGATATGCTTTCAATTCGATCCTAAATAGCTGAATTAGCCAGAAGGAGGAACAATTAGAGTGATTATCATGAATGTTGATAGGAGATGTGACTAGGAAAGAAGATGTGGAGAAGGCTATAGACGGTGCGGACTGTGTTCTGCATCTTGCTTCCTATGGAATGTCAGGGAAAGAGATGCTCCAGTTCGGGCGTTGCGACGAGGTTAACATAAACGGGACCTGTAACGTCTTGGAAGCTGTGTTCAAGCACGAGGTCACAAGACTCGTCTACGTGAGCACTTACAACGTCGTTTTCGGCGGCAAGGAGATCCGAAACGGCAACGAAGCTTTGCCTTACTTCCCTCTTGACGATCACGTCGACGCCTACGGTCGAAGCAAGTCCATCGCTGAACAGTTGGTACTCAAGAGTAACGGAAGACCATTCAAGTAAGTTCTTGATTTCGTTCAAGAAAGTCATCTTCTCAGTCTCACTGCTTGTGGTTATGATGTAGGAATGGGGGAAAGAAGCTGTACACTTGTGCGGTCCGTCCAGCGGCTATATATGGACCTGGTGAAGACAGGCATCTTCCTAGGATTGTTAACCTAGCGAAGCTGGGTTTGTTGCTGTTCAAGACCGGTGAAGCGAGTGTGAAAACAGACTGGATTTATGTTGAGAATCTCGTCCTAGCTATCATCTTGGCAAGCATGGGGCTCTTGGACGACATTCCTGGGAGAGAAGGCGTCCCAGTCGCTGCTGGTCAACCATATTTTGTCTCTGATGGTAAAAAGTTAAAACCCAGTTTAGCTTTTTGAAAACTTGCTTCCTTATAATGAAGAAGCTGAATAGTGTTGGGAATGGCGGCTGTGTTTGTAGGTTCCCCGGTGAATACCTTTGAGTTTCTACGTCCTTTGTTACGAAGCTTAGACTATGACCTGCCCAAGTTAACGATATCTGTACCTTTTGCGGTGACCTTGGGTAAGATCTTCCAAGGTGTCTACACTGTCTTGTATCCATGGCTATCAAAGAGCTGGTTACCACAGCCACTTATTCTTCCTGCTGAGGTTTACAAGGTAAACAGTTTCTCAAACTTGTAGAGATCGCAAAAACCAACCTGTGTTGAATCTGGTGATGTGGTGGTCTTGGTGCAGGTTGGTGTTACTCATTATTTCTCGTATCTCAAAGCTAAGGAAGAGCTTGGATATGTTCCATTCAAGAGCTCCAAGGAGGGTATGGCTGCAACTATCTCCTGCTGGCAGGAGAGGAAACGGAGGTCTTTAGACGGTCCAACCATATTCACTTGGTTAGCTGTTGTAGTAGGAATGTTAGCTCTTTTCGCTGCGGGATGGTTACCTGAGATAGGACCTGTGCCTTTCTTTAGAGCTCTAAGCCTCTTTGTCTTCCGGACAATCTCGATTGTGAAGCTCGTCTTCATCGTGTCAGTGGTACTACACGTTGGAGAAGGAGTCTATGCTTGGTCTCTGGCTAAACGAGTCGACCCGGGGAATGCAATGGGATGGTTCTGGCAGACCACGGCTCTTGGGTTTTTCTCATTGAGGTTTCTGTTGAAGAGAGCCAAAGACCGAGTTTAAACAAAAAAACAGTCTTTGTTTTGATGGTTAATGTTGTCATCATTGAGAAACAAAATAAATGATCTTTAAATCAGGATATTCCAAGGTTCTTAAAAATTACCGAAAAAAAAAAAAAAACACAAAACAAGTCAAAGTTATTAAATTCTTCTGTCTCAGCAAACAATTAAGAAGCCCCTAAATATCACAATCATTCTAATAATAGAAGGTGGTTGGTTTTTTTTAAGACGGAATATATCGTCATCAGTCACTTTGGCTACTTCCAGGGCATGGAAAGGTTGGTGTTACTGAAAGGTCCTCCTGTGCTGCTCTGGTGAAGAGGGCTTCCATGTCCTCCGCAAGACGATTCACTCATCGTGCCTCGAGATTGCGGGCTACTCGGATTCATCAGTGCTTGATTTGGGGCCACACCCGGTACTGCGGGAGGTGATGATAGTTCCCTTTGGCCCGCACGTTCCTTTTGCCCGTCTGGCATGAAACTTCCAACAACAATCTGTGATTTTGAGAGAGCCAAATGTCGTCCTTAACACTGTTGTTATGAGTTATTATCAATATGTAATTAGAACAAGGCAGAGACAAACCTGAACAGGTGATGCTGCTAAGAGAAGACCAGCTACAGAACCACCTAAGACATTACCATCAGGGCCTGATAAGCACACGCTTAGACCACCTGTCCTGCTTCTGTGACCATTATTCTCCACTTGTTGAAACGAGCCCGACAGAGACAGAATCTCAAATCTCCCCTGGTTTTCAATGTAAGCAGCAAAAGGTTAGAGACAAAAAAGAGATTTGCAAAGCCAATATTGATTGATTGATTGATAGATACCTCATGTGTAACGGTTCCACCAAATGTGGTTTGCTGGCGAAGAGTCACATTGGAGATGGAACCATTTGCAGACAAGACACACACAGCACGTGGTCCATTCAGAGACAACGCCATTATCTTTGATGCTACATCCTGTCCCATTGATCCAAACACCATAATCATAAAAGACGTCAGACAACAACTTGACATTCAAATGATTTGGAGAGCTTAATGAATCTTTAATGTTCAAAAGAATAAAGAAGAGACCTCTCCAGTCCTCACGGTAAGTACATGAGGCGTGAATCCGGCTCCTGTCGAGCCTGCAATTAACAAGAATCTGTCAAAAGCCAAAAACTTTCAAGGAAACAAGCATTTAAGAAGGGATGATGATCTAACAAAGTCCGATAGTTACATTAATGACAGTGAGATGCCTAAAGCCACAAATGATCTCAAGATGGTTGAAGACGATACGTTAAAGGGGCATATAAGTCATTTGCGATTGGAATCTAATTCTAAGGGGATTCTCTCTCATTTCTCATTGTTTACCATATCTCAACCATTTTACTATATTCTAATTTGATTGTGTTGCCGACAGAGAAGATCCAGTAAGCAGCACGTGAGTGGACAAAGATTCGATTCCAATAGAAGAATGTGTTTTGTTTTGTATACATACCTAAAGCCTGAAGCTTTTGCATCTTCCTAGAACCAGAAGGTCGTCCTCTCATCCTCTTGTGTGTAGGAGAGGTTCCTTCACCGGAGACGTCGCCGCTAGGTTGGCTCACGGTGAAAGAAGGACCTCCGGGGACCAGACCAAGCGACATTCCGTCGCTGACCGGTCCGTATTTCCTCGGCCTGCCTCTCCTCTTCTTCACAGGCTCACTTCCGGTCACCGGCATGGGCATGTTCATGTTCAGGGCGGGGTTTCCGGCGCCGGCTGAGCTGGGTTGGTAATGCTGCTGCGGCGGCGGTGGTGGTGACGAGGTCGAGCTCATCGGCCTGTAGATTGCGGTTTCTTCGCCGCCGCCGAAGGACAATTGCATGTTCTGAGACTGCTGCTGCTGCTGCGGTGGAGCTTGATTGTGTTGCTGCTGCTGGTGGTGGAGACCCATCGGAAACGGCATTGATTCTCTGTTCGCCGCCATTAAACCTGGCTCAGATCCTGACATTTTGCCTCACTTTTCAAAAAAAGGAAGAAACAGGGGAAAAAAAACAGCTGTTGTTAACTGAAAATTGACCACAAAACCCTAGTTTCCATTGAAGCTCTCAAGTGGAGATTGTAACATCTCCGAGGAGAGAAAGTTTCCAAATTTTAGCCCTAGCTCTAAGCAGATACACACTGAGAAGGGAAAATCCAGTTTAACTCCCAGGATTTAACAGTCCGCGTTCGGAAGGATTTTGAGATCTCTCAAAAGAAAGAAAATTGAAAACGGATCGCGCTTTAAGGTTTTGCGAATTTATGATTTAAGATAAAAGAAAAAAGAGAAAAAGAAATTAAGAACTTCTACTTTTTAAAAATTAAAATTTACAGAAGAGATTTATTTCTCAGGGGAAAAAAACAGAAAAATCAAGCAGAACATCTCGAAATTTACATTAAAAATTGAAATAAAGAAAGAGAAGAGGATGAGAGAAAACTTACGATAACTAGGCGAGAACATTCACGGAATACAGCAGTCCTGCCTACAATTTTAAGGGTTTTATATATATATATATATTTTTTTTTACACCAAAATTTGATTATTATGTCAATTCTATAACTATTTCCTTCTAGTCAAAATTTTCTTTTTGGAAACAAAATAAAAATTGGAGAAATTTTTACTTTTTGGAAACAAAATGAAAAAAGGAGAAAAATATATTAGATATAATTTGTTTTTATTTGGATAGTTATCTTCGATTTTAATAGAGAAATTTCTTCATATATCACTAAGTCAAGTTTTTTTTCCATACTATCACTATTTTTTTTTCTTTATATCGTGTCTAACTGGTGTTAGCTGAATTGAGGAATTGAGAGGAATGTAGCTGAATTTTTTACTTATGACACCAATTGAATATGACGAATACAGCAGAATTAGAGATTGAGGAATGCAGCAGAATTAGAATAATAACTCTTT
>OVBJ01003891.1:0-10474 GCA_900406535.1 Noccaea bulbosa | reverse complement strand
AAAGTCACTTACAATTCATTAATCTATGCTATTCAAGTTATAATATCTTTAGTATGAATTTAGACAGACTTACATTTCATCTCGGAGTTCAAATTCGAGCTTCTTTAATGGTTTGGAACCGTACCTAGAATCTCCAACTCCTTAACATTGATAACTTGTCCAAGGACATCTGCATAGGGATAGAACAAAAAGGTTATGCGTTTGTTTAAAATTAAGAACCTTGATTTGTTATGAATTTTTAAACTTACCACAAAGGAAGGTTTGATTTTAATCTTCCTTAATCTTCTTGAAGTTGATAATTGCCAGGAAGAGTGAGTTAGAAACATTGATTGTTCCATTCACGAAGGTTTCTTTCACAAATCCAATATTGTATGCATGAGCTGTTGGTCTATATTCACCGACTGCATGACTGAGTTTTATATTCGTGATCACCTTCCATTCACCAGTTGGTAAGTATCTCTCATACTTCTTCACAAACTTTTTTTGATAGAAGCATGAATCTTGGTACCCTGATTATTGAACACAGATATAAACAGTACTTAGAATGGTTTTACATGAAATAATTGGAATTAAGCTTTTGTAAAATTAGCGTGAATGTTGTAACATGAAATCAATGGAAATAATAATTTCAAAATTTACCTCTTGGTCAGCTAAGATCATCTCCATTGTTTCTACAAAGGTTGTAGTGTACTGCTTCCATGAGTGTAGGATTTTGACTTGGATTCCATGAACTTTTGTAAGGCTTAATGTTTTTCAAAAGAGTGATTGGTAGATCCATTGTTGAGGTTTTTTCTTTTTTTTTGTGCTCTTCTAAACTTGATTGAAATTATGGCTCATTGATAATCATCGGTCACATATTATACAGTAGTAGGGTTTTTTAAAGAATGGAAATTTCGAAACTTTTAATCAAATTGGGATTTGGTATTATCGCTAGTTCTTAACATTTTTTTTCCAGATTCTAATAGAGAATTATGATATCTCTATACTATTAATTGAGAAGTATTATCTACTTTAATTGAAACAGGTAATTCTGATCATATTCGAATTTGGTATTATCTCCAGATTATAATGGAGAATTATGGTATTATCTACTTTAATTGAAACAGGTAATTAGAAGAATCGATTGATTGTACCAGACCATGGAAAAATAAGAAGAATCGATTGATTGTACCAAACCAATTTGGTTTGATTTAAGTGAAAGATTTTTTTACTAAATTAACCTTAGATATACCTGTTTCCAAACAGATTTTGTTCATAAGGAGGGATGGTTTTTTGGTCCAAAAACAAAGATGTACTTCTCAATTAATAGTATAGAGATAGATAGAAGATAGATATAGATAGATAGATAGATATAGATAGATAGATAGTTTGATCCAGTATGAGTTTGTATGTTTACAAAAGTTAGAATAACGTGTTTATCTTCAAGATTGTAGTTTTATTGTATTTATCAAAAGTTCTTGTGACATTGTATAATCTAAACATTAAAAAAAATAAAAGAACCAACGTGAGTTGGGCTGGTGATACTTGAGAAAGTAATCCTAATATGGTGCCTGCAGCTTGATTTCCATTGGCTACCGGGGCATTCACATAGTCTCTCCAGACCATCAGAAAAAAACCTGGTTAAAAAGTTTTTTTACCAAAAAAAAAAAAGAAATTACTCAGACTACCACTAATTTATCTGTAAATAACTAGAGTAGCTTCTAATAAATATTATTTACTAGACTAACTCTAATATAGGGTTTAAGTTTTTGAATTTAAGTTTTTGGGTTAGGGTTTAGATATTGGATTTAAGATTTATATTTTTAGGTTTAGTTTTTTGGGTTTAGGATTTAGATTTGGGTTTAAGGTTAAGATTTTGGGTTTAGGGTTTATATTGTGGGTTTAGTATTTTTGGGTTTAGGGTTTGTTTTTTTGGGTTTAGAGTTTAGATTATCGATTTAGGGTTTATTTTTTAGGTTTAGAGTTTAGATTTTTGGGTTTAGGGTTTAGATTATGGGTTTAGGGTTTAGGGTTTAGAGTTTAGGGTTTAGTTTCAAAAAATAAAACTGTCACCATGTAAAGAAATTCTGTCACTATATAAAAAACTCATTGTGGTGACAGATTTATATTACATCTACCATAAGTCTGTCGTCATTAACACTTAAAAAAATAATCTGGCACTTCATGTTTTTGGAAATCTGCCGGAGATTAACCAAATAAGTAAAGAAAGACTGTCACCGTAATTTAAGTCTGGCAGACATAAATAACTCTGTTGCATCAGTAGCAATAAATCTGACAAATAAGTCTGGCATAGTAAACAAAACTGTCGCAAAAAATAAATCTGTTGTTTCGTTATAAGTAAATCTGTCATATAAATGAAAAATCTGCCATCAAATTAATAATTTTAAAATGATTTGTATCAATCTAGTAATAAACATACAAATTTCTGCTATTTTAGTAATTTTCCCAGAAAAAAACAAAAACAAATAAAAGACGAAATATCGTTTACTAAGTGTATGACATTTGATAAATATAAAATTATAATCAAGTTCTAGATGATACCTCTTTTCAGAAGAAAAAAGTTATAGATGATTACTAACACAAAACTGTGAGGTTACAGAAAAACTAATGCTTTATAAACATTGAAAATAATATATAAGAAGAAACATTTCTTGACAATGGAGAAGAATTTTGTTTGAGACGTTAGACGTTTTAGAAACACTATGAACACATTTATGACCATTAAAGTTTCAAGTTGTTCCAAACAAAGGTCTTGCAAAAGTTCTTGAGTCTTAACGTAGCCAATTGTAAACCATATCGCGGCTACGTTAAAGATTATACAATATTAAAAAAGAGAGAATAACAAATTACAGTAGAACCTCTATAAAGTAATACTCGATAAAGTAATAGTTTCTATAAGATAATAAATTTTTTCGGTCCCAATTTAAGATATTGTAAAAATAAGCAATATGCGATAAGATGATAAGATAATAATATTTTTGAAACTTCTATGTAAAAATATAGTCTCAATAATAACTTAAAGTAATAATTATATAAAACTATACATATATGATATATGCTAAAAAAAAATTATTGAACTATAAATTTAAGTTTACCTCTAACTTTTTTATATGCATATAAAATTGTGAAATATTTTATAAACACAATTATTCGTTTTATGTGTAAATATATTCAAAAGTATCATCGTAATTTATTTTCAACTTCATTATCAATACTAACAACTATAATTTCATCTAAAATTTTAACTTTTATCATGCATCAAACTTTATATAAATAATTAAATATATTCAAATAAACTAATAATACATATTTTATTACGATATCCAAAATTTTTAATCATAATTTCAAGTTTATGCATGTTATATTAACAAATAAGTTTTTTCTAAATTCTTAATACATTATCATATTCTTAATACATTATTATATGGAGAATAATTTTCGAAGATTATAAATAAGAAAATATGTATCTATAAGTTAACATATTATAATTTCAATAAAGTAATACCTCTATATGATAATAAATTTTTAAAGTCTCAACATTATTATTTTGAGGTTTTACTGTAGCTAGTAATTTTTCTTAAAAATTATATTGTGTAATTTCACTTGTTTCAAATTTTTTTTATATAAGCATTAAAAACATGTCAAGTGAGTGAATGAATGAATTTAGATATTAAAAGAGTACAAAACGTTATGTATCATATATTTTATATACAGTATATGTTATATAACGAAGAGAATTCAATTTCAAAGTCTATAAAGCTTAACTTTGATTCTTCTTTTGTAAAATTAGATTTAATTTATATGTCTTCTCGTTTTTATTCATGGGTTGTGGGCTCTTAAATTATACTTGCAAGATTCAACCTTTGAGCTCAAGACCGAAGCCACCAGGATCGAAAACGCCGACAAAACCGCTGCTGCGAATGTAAAAGCAGAAACATACTCCGTATGATCTCTGATTCCGGCGGGGATTTCCCAGACAACGGATCTGCTGCCTTCTTCAGTCTTCAATCCGCCAATCGACAAAACCAAACACATTCTCTGTTCTTGTTCTTGGTTTGGTACGTGGCTCGAGCACAGGAACAAGTCTGGCTCTCCAAACTCCACTCTAAAGTATCCACTCTCTTCCAGAGGCTGCAGATGAAAATATAGAAATAAAAGATCCACGTTTGGTTGATCAAAACAAGATTCTGATCATTTTTACCTGATATCGAGCATGTAAAGGAAGCTTCAAGCTGATTTCACCATTTTCATAATCACCAGAACTGATTTCGACATGAATCTCAACGACAGACCTGTTTGATCTGAACGCAGGCAGCTCAAGATTCGTGTCTCCAAACACAGACACCTCTCTGAAAGCTGCAAAAAGATTCAAGACTTCCATCAAAAGAGAAAAAAAAGCTTTTAATCTGATTTATCTTCTTGTTAACCTCTCTAACCTCTTCGTTGCTGGAGACTCTGAAGCTCAAAAGGATCAGCGAAAACTCCCAAAGGCAACCGTTCAACGATCACGAGCTCGTTAAGGTGAGATTGTGAGTGAAGAAGACGAAAAAGCTTGATGGATGTGAGAAGATTACGATGTGAGCCTTCACCGGTTATGTTCCTGCCTTGTAGCAATGATGATACAGCAGGAGCAACAGTGTTTGGATCTTTATCAAAACATTCCTGACGAAGCAGATAGTTTCGAAACCCCGAGTCGTTTAAGCAAGTGTATGTGGTGAAATAAGACTGCATAATGTATCGATCGTAGATACATAACGGAGGAATATGATCGGAATTGAAGATTTCATCGTAATTTGTTCCAACCTGTGAGAAAATTGTCTAAAAAAATCATTCCCAGAGAGGTTTCGTAGATCAAAAGCCCTAAATCATATCCGAGAGCTAGCAAAATCTAATATGGTCAAGTTTCTCACAGAATCACGAATCGAATCGAGTAGGAGATCACTAACCTGACCAGATGAGACAGATTTGAAGCATGAAATCGCCCAGAAGATGAAAATCACGGCTGTTACTGATCTCCGGCGTTTGCTATCCATCGACTGATTATCAAATCGTCAAACATATAATGCGAGAGAGAAGGGATTAGTTAACTCTCGATTCCGTTTGTTACATAACTCCTTTGTTCAAGACTCTCTACAACAGTGTAAAATCTGATAACATTTAAATATATTTTATTATTTTTATTATTAAATGTATATTTTTATTATTTTTATTTTAACATTTAAAAAATCTGATAACATTAAAATTATTAAATTAGAGTTTGTTTAGATCAATACACCTCTCTGAAAGCTGCAAAAATATATTCTCGTGTGTGATTTTAGGTCTTCAACATGTATAAAATCACACACGAGACTATTTAATCTTGGAAAAAATCGAATCATCAACATTTAATCTTTTGCACTCTATAGAATCTAAACCCATAGGACTAGAGAAATAAGACGTCTCGTTTAAGTTAAAGGCTATTTACAACAAAGTTGAGGATCCCAAAGGAGAAGTAATAAATGGAAGAGAAAAAAAGAGAATGAAGGACACGTGATGATTGGGTTAAACAAATGTCAACGCTAAGTCCATCCTTAAAAGCCAAACCTCACCCATTTATTAACCTAACTGCCTAACCGTCTTGTCATCACCTTCCTCAGCTTCCCTTTACATATATATATAAACGTTTCTTGTCCCTAAAGAAAACACATTTAAAGTTTCATCGAAAGAGATAGACAGAGAGAGAGAAGAAAACAAAATACGATCATGAAGCTCGTCTGGTCGCCGGAAACAGCCTCTGACGCTTACATCCACACCGTAAGAACTGTAAGAATACTCCAAAACGGTGCATATATATTTCTTTTATCATCTTCAGTTTCTAGATTATTATCCTCAACAAAAATTCTTGAATTTGTGTATGAATTAGAATTCGATAGTTATCATCACGCTCTTTTTGCTTTTGGTAGGAACGAAACGATCTTTTTATGTACGTGATTTGTGTTTAGAGGTTCTTGATGTATATATTGAATCTTGATCTTGTTTTATGTTACATGCATATGTGCTGCGTGAAGTGTAAAAGCTACAAAGAATCCAGTGTGGCAGAGTATTTATCGGCAACGGCGGCGGGATGGAACACGAGGCTGATCGTTGAGACTTGGACACGTGGAGATCCGATCGCCACCAGCGTAGGTCTCGCCGTTGCGGCCATCCACACGTGCGGAAGACACGTATGCATAGTTCCTGACGAAGAATCGAGGTCCGAGTACGAGACGGTAATGAGAGGAGCCGTTACGAGTGAAGCGACGGAGGTTTTGATCGGAGAATCGGCGGAGGACGTTGTGGAGAGACTGTCCGGCGTGGACTTCATGGTGGTAGACTCGAAACGCCGCGAGTTCGTTAAGGCGTTGGGATTAGCGAACACGAGCAAAATGGGTGCCGTATTAGTGTGCAAAAACGCCACGCAAAAATCTATCCCCGCATTTAAATGGCACGGTGTTCTGAGACGAGGCACACGTGTCGTGAGATCGGTATTTTTACCTGTTGGGAGAGGGTTAGATATCGCACACGTGGGAGCCAGTGGTGGTGGTGATTTGAAGATGCTTCGTAGCCGTTGGATTAAACTCATCGATCCTCGATCTGGCGAGGAGCATTTGTTCAAGCGTTAATTAAGACCACAAACCACAAAAGGAGAAGATTTTTAAGTTCCTTTTAATCAAACAAGGTTAACGAATAATGACAACGATATGACTAGGATTATCACAAAAAGGGGAAATACAAAGTTGTACGTTTTAAATTGTCTAAGAATAATCAGAACCACATAAATTTATTTATTCACAAAGAAACAAATCTATATCTGTATGTCAGAAAGGAAATGCATCTAAAAAAAAAGTAAAAATTTTGAAGGTCAAACGGTGCGAAAATTAAATAGTCCAAATAAAGATAAAAAAAAAGAAATAAAAATTTCTTATACCTTTTCATTAACAAACGAACAGCCTCCATTTTTATATATAACTTTTCCCTTCTCAACGTCAAGTCCATTCTCTTGTCTCTCACTTTAGATTCTCTCATCCTCTTCGACCCAGCAACCATGGAGGCAAACTCACCACCTCATGCAAGAGGCAAGAGGGTCAAAATATCCGATCGATGACCAAGATTGGATCAGAAAACTCCCAGACGAAATTTTGGAAATGATTCTTTCGAAAGTGTCAACTGAAGAGGCGATAAGAACAAGTGTCTTATCGACACGATGGGTGGATTTGTGGAAGTGGAGTCCTCATCTCGCTCTAGACATGTGAAAGCTCCTAAAAACCACCCGCACTGTGGCCACCTAGAGAGCTGCACCATCCACCATTACGGACAACGTCTGTTGCATGCATGTGTCTGTACCTATATATTTAATACAGTTTATGTTTTTTTTTAAATATTTTCTGAAGGTTATCGAGAAGCACTGTGGCCACCTAGAGAGCTGCACCATCCACCATTACGCATGCCACTCTCAAGGTGGGAGTCTCGAAAGTTATTAGAGTACATATATCTATGGTTTACTCGTGGTTATGTAGATGTTAGTTATAGCTTGGTTTAGGTATATGGTTTACTATCAATGAACGTTTATCCAAATATATGAAAAAAGTTTGATCCATACAATGACTCGTGTGAAACACACCAAAGCTCTCGCACTTGTAAACTGCGCGATACGTGGCAGTGACGATATTTTTCTCCACGCGAGTCCGGATGCATTTTCCCATCATAGCCTCACTTCACTGTCACTTTCCGGGTTCCATGTAATGAGTGGACGTGCCTTCACCAAGACCATAAAAGGAAGATTTTTAAGTTCCTTTTTAATTAGACAAGGTTAATGAATATTGACCTGTGTAACACAGGCTGTGTTGTATTGTATATGATGCATCAACAATAACTAGGATTGGTATTTTGTTCTCTGTTTTACTTTTTGAAGAACTTCGTAACACTCCCCTTTTAACTTTGAAACTAAAGGAGGACTCCCCTTTTAACTTTGAAACGGAGGACTTGTGCGGTGGTACGTTATGTTTTTATTCAAAAAAAAATAACCGAATTTGTAAAACTTTAATGTGTCAAAGTGGTAGGTAATAAAATCATAATAATAAAATGCATCTAACAAAATTATCCATAAGCACAATAGCACGAGAATAATTTTTTTTTCGTTTCAGTTTAGTTTTGGTTAAATTATTTTTGTATCTCGATTCATTTAACTTTTGTATGAGCGAGCATGTTAACCGATCAAGTAAAAGATTCGATTTATATTTTGATTGAACCATCCGCCGGAAGTGTGTATAATATTATATTATATATATCATGAAACACCACACATAAAATTAGGTATATGACTTTCACCCGAAACCCGAAGCCGAACCCGAACCCGCCCGAAAAAATCCAAACCGAAATTTTAGAAAATCTGAACGTTTTTAATATTTCTAAATCTGAAAACCCGAAACTCGTAAAATCATAGTAGTAAAATTGTTTTAGATAATACTATGATTTAATACATAAAAATCATAGTATTCAAAATGTTAAATTACGCGAGCATTGTGGATTATTTTTGATATTATATATATATTTTTTATGTTTTTCGGAATTATTTGAGGGTTTCACATATATTTCCAATTTTTTATGTTAACCGATCAAGTAAAAGATTCGATTTATATTTTGATTGAACTATCCGTCGGAAGCGTGTATAATATTTATATTATATATATATATCATGAAACTCCACACATACATATTTATTCTATTTTAGTCAAATATATATTTATTCTGTTTTAGGAAGAATAAATCTTGTAATTTTTTTCACCTATTTGTTTTATTATGATTTAAGTTGCTTTATATATTTTATATAGTTTTGATCGACATTTAAAAGCTAATAGATCATATAAATTTAGGGATTCTTTGAAAAATATCCTTATTTATGTTTAAAATTTTTAAAAATACACTAACTTTTTTTTTCTGTTTTGAAAAATACACTTTTAATGTAAAAAGACTGTTTTGACATAATTTAAACAAAACATAATAAATAATTACAATTACAAATGAAAAACGAAATTCAAAAATAATAGAATAAATAAGATTTTTCTCAGATAAATATAAATTTTAAAAATTTAAAAGTGGATAAATCAATATTACATTTTTAATGTTTTCTTTAAACAAATTTTAATATTTTTAGAACTTTATATAAACAACTTTAGACTCATCCCATTTCAAACTTTATAAATTCAAAGTTTACATATATTTAAACTTTATAAACTATTAAAATTTTAAAAGTTGATAAATCTATCTTCTATTTTTAATGTTTATCTTTATACACATTTAAATATTTTTGAAACTTTATATAAACAACCTTAATCTCACCCTCATTTAAACTTTATATACACAATCTTATATTTTTAAAGAATTTTTAATAAAATCTAAACAGATAATTAGAATTATTTAGTATTTTAAAATGAAACAGAATCATAATCAAATCTTAATATTTTATATTTCTTATTTGAATTTCGTTTTTACTAAATTAGTTGAAAACTTCAAATTATGATAATTAAGTCATTTAACATAGAAAAGGTGTATTTTTAAAAACTAAAAAAAATAAGGGTAGTTTTTAGATTAAAAACTCATCAAAAAGTATATTTCCAAAAAAAATCTTATATAAAGACCCGTGTTTTATTAGTTCGATTTTCACTATTTTAATTTCCGCATTTTTTATATTTTTTATATCATATTTAACTTATCCAACAAATGTGTTTTTAGAGTTTCGACACTTTAAGAATCGGGTTCTATAGTCATTCGAATAATTTTGTTAATAAAGGAACATATTATAATATTTAAATTGTGTACGTACATGTGAAGAACGTGAAAATATATAGCTTTTGTGCAAAGACGATCTTATTATATAAAGCTGGATGCGCACGACGTGTGATAAAAGGATGTTATTGTGGTATAAAATATTCAAGATCCAGAGGACCAGCGTTGCACTATGAAAATGTGAGATTTAAATCAGAGCTAAGACAAGATATTGTTTTGTTTGTGAAATGGTAACAGAAAACGAAATGTAAAGAAAGATGTAAACTCAAATAAAGAAGGCACTAGATCAAGGCAATTCGCAGGAGCTCATGGAAAGGAACCGAATGACTATTCAGGACACAAATGCAAACAAGTTTTGAACTCAAAACACAGAAGTATGCTAATCCACTCTCGTGATTTTAACAACTTTGCTAATCAACCTAGATGTCTAAACTCTCGTTTGAATCTAGCAGTTAAAAGCAAGCAATATAGTCGGGTTTGAAATGTTCACGATTCGCCTTAGCATCAACTCTTGCAGGCTACGGAGGAATCACTCACCAATGGATGTTCTATCAACCTATAACACTTTTGATGCATAGATTAACAAAGGATCTAAAACTGAGTGATCAAATCAATTTTTGCATTAAGAGCATCAATGGCGAAAACAAAAGACTCTTTTTATCTAAGATCC
>OVBJ01003890.1:0-10487 GCA_900406535.1 Noccaea bulbosa | reverse complement strand
TGTGTCAGTTTGTGAGTTACTTCAGTATCAATAGCCCTTGGTTTTTCATTTCTCTCCTCCATCAATTCCGACGGTGATTTAAGACTTTGTTTATATGATTTTCACAAACGGATTTTCTACTAATTACATGTGTGCATAGTGGCCGCAGGTCCTCTACGTCGTCTCCTTCTGTGAATCCTGGTTTAGGGGATTTGGCGGAGAGCTGCGTGGCTTTGATCCTCGAGAATTTGGATCCGGTTGAGATCTGCAGATTCTCGAAGCTGAACAAAGCTTTCCGCGGCGCTTCCTGGGCTGATTCCGTCTGGGAATCGAAGCTCCCTGCAGACTACATATCGATTCTCGAGAAAATTCGTGGCGATTCTCAGGAAACAAAACTCCGAAAACGTGACATCTACACTTTTCTCTCCACGTCAATTCCTTCGACCAAGGCACCAAGGTTCGTCCTTTTTTTTTCATAAATTCTCTGCAAAATTAGAGAAGAAAGATTCAGTTTTTCGTTTTTCTTAATTCATTTTTTGATAATTTTCTTCTGCAGGAAGCTTGGGTCGATAAACGAACAACTGATCTCTGTTTATGCATATCCGCCAAAGGATTAATGATCACCGGAATTGATAATCGGAGATACTGGAGTCGTATTCCTACTGATCGTTGTCTAGGTGAATCTTCTGTTAAGGTTTGTAAGGTTTTATAAAATATTACAAAAGCTTGTAAATTTACAAAAGCTTTTAAATTTTGAAAAAATCATCTTTAGGAATGGAATTCTTTACTTAGGTGGTTGTTGTTGGTAATGTTTATCATTTATAAGGTTTTGTTAATTTTTAGGAACGGAACTCTTTACTTAGGAGGTTGTTAATAATGTTTATCATTTATAACCTCTTGTAAAATAATTACAAAAAGCTTATAAATTTATAATTATAAAGTTTTGTTAAAGAATTTTACATTCTTAAAAAATCATCTTTAGGAATGGAACTCTTTACCTAGATGGTTGTTGGTAATGTTTATAAGGTTCTGTTAAGGATTTTTATAAAATCTTATAAAAGATTAAAAATGCCATCACTTGTTTGTCATTTGTTTATCATTTATAAGGTTTAGTTAAAGAGTTTATAAAATGATTATGTGATGCATTTATATAGATCAGTTGTGTTAAATAGGTCACCCAAATTAAATACCATTGTGTGACTGTAGTGTTCAATTTGATTGTTTCATTTAGAATGTTTCTCCCATATCTACTTAAACTGTCTCATAAACATCGTTATAAACTATTATAAAATATTTATAAAAAATGTGGTTCACTAATTTTATTAACCATCTATAAGTTCCTTAACTTAACAAATGATAAAGAAAGGTAGTATGACTAGTTCGTTACACACACTCCAAATTAAACATTGTGTCACAAGATATCTAGTTCGATTCAGTTATCAGTCCTATACTATTTTTTATAAGGTTTTATAATTTGTTTTTTCTTAAAAGTATCATATAATATGTTTTATAAGTGTTTATAAATTTATTTGTAAGCTTTATGGCCCAATTCCTTTTATTTATGTTACGAATGTGTCATACACTTTAGTTGTTAGTTTTATATATTTTTATTAAGTTTTATAAACTTTGTTATAAATTTTATAAATGATTTTCTATAAGTTATAAAGAAGTTATATGTGTGTAAAAGGAATCAGACAAGAGATTTCTGTTTATACATATGATACATTGGGTTGTGTGTAGCTACAATGTCATCCAATACAAACTACCAAATTATTAAGTTTTGTAGAGAATATATATTTATAAAGCTTTATAAAAGTATTGTGATGAAATCCAAGTTGAGACTTAGATCTAAGCTTGTAATTATCTTTTATAAGGTTTTATTATAAAACGTTATAAAGATTTTAAATGACATCAAATTAAGTTAAACTACCTACCTTGGAGTCAATATTGCCTAAATTGGGTACGTGTAGCCAATGACCCACTATCATTTGGTAAGTATACAACATTAATTTTTTATGTAATAATAATCTTTTATAAGGTTTTGTTGAAAGATTTATAAAACCTTATAAAGTATTAAAAATGCCATCACTTGTTTGTCATTTGTTTATCATTTATAAGGTTTTGTTAAAGAGTTCTCTATTCTCTTTTGCAGGCTGTTCTTAACCTCCTTAGAGCTCTCGGGTACCACTAATATCTTTCTTGTTCTTCCTCTTAAACTCTTGCACAAAATGGTTAACCATTATGTTGTCAAATTCTTCACCACCAAGACGAGTATCTCTAGCAGTAGAGTTCACCTCAAAGATACCTTCTTCAATGGTTAGAAGAGAGTACCACCACCAAGATCAAAGATCAACACGTTCTTCTCTCCAATGATGGTCGCCTTCTTGTTAAGACCATAGTCAATGGCGGGTTTAAGCCAGCGATGATACCAGCATCCTTTGTGGCTTGACGCTGAGAGTCACAGAAGTAAGCTGGAACAGTGACCTTAGCGTTCTTGATCGAAGAGCCAAGGTAAGCGTCAGCGATTTCACGCATCTTGATCAGCATTAGAAACAAGATGCCTAAGCACTACATTATTGGAAAGATCACTAGCTAGTATCTATGAATGAACAAGAGAGATAAATAGTATGGATAACACTGTTCTATGTTTTACAATTCCTCTGCGATGATAAGAGAAATTTAAAGAGCAGCTTCAAGCTTAATAGAGGAGAAGTGAATAAGATACTCACAGTAACAATGCATCAAGCTTGACTTCTGATTCCAGGAAAGACGCCTGAAAATGTTAAAATGTGATGAATATAAATATTGCTCCCTACAACATAAGATGGCAAAACAGAGTATATAAATATGTTTTCGATAGTAAACTGATATACCAGCTGTGGCAAGACTGGCAGCTATAGCTCGAAGAAGATCAGGTCTCTCGGGATGTGGATGTGCCTTCACTTCGAACTTATTAAGCATGCCATAAACACATGTTAAAATGGAAACACTGGCAACGACAAAAGCTTTGGAGATAATATAACGGTAACAGTATCACATATTTCAGAGTGTAGCAACATTCTCTCATCAAACCCAACAGTTGTTGAGCTAGTTGCAGATGAGCTTCCTAAGATCAAGTTGAAAGAGAAGTGAGCATGCTTACAATCACTCAAGTTATATGGAGCTGAAATAGCAATATTTCTTAAGGACATGTTCAAGAGAAGCAAAATAAGTAATTCCTACCTCCACATGTCTCTTCGACTTCAACGAGACCAGTGTCTTTGAAAAACGGAGATGCAAAATATCCATGCCTCAAGATGCCAGATTCCTTGTGCTCACCACATATCTGCATCAAGAAAACAACTTTTACTGATTGATAGCCAATGCACATTGTACACACACGCATGTCACTTGAGACCACATTCAGAGCACAATTCCAGACCACATCAGCACAAGAGAGCACCCAGATTCAAATATGAAAAGGTAAAACAAAACTGTACTTAACAATGGACGATATCACCAGGATTCGACATATTGCAATTGACGCAACACCATTTCACAAATTCAACGGGCATCTGCACAGGTTCCCAATCAATATCTGTAAAATCAAAATGAGCTTATTATCCATCAATTAAACATTTGAATTCTAGTTTAAGGGATACAAGAGCATACCACAACAACTTACACTACAGATCAATCGAGATTAAAATGGTAGAACAATTCATCGAACACCTAAGCATCATCTGGCAATATCTAGTTGATCAATTTTGTTTGTGATAATATCATCAACCAGAGGTAACAAGTAGAGGAAACGATCGCAATTAGCACATCTTTCTTTGATTTCTTCTTATGCTGAAGACGACGTTCTCTGTCTCAAAGGCCTAAAGAGCTCACTCACCGATCCTTCAAATCGACTCACCAGCTGGTCTTTCCCCAATTCTTCATCATCTTCGTCGATATGCAAACTCACCGGAGTCTCTTGCTGGAACACGAAGGAGAATCGCATTCTCTCTCTCCAGCTTCAATCGATGCAACTCTGGGGTCAAATCCCCAAATCGCTCAAGCTATGCCGCAGCTTGCAATCGCTAGATCTCTCTGACAACGATTTCTCAGGCTCGATTCCTTCGGAAATATGCTCTAGATCTCTTCGATAACAAACTCTCCGGCTCGATTCCGTCCCAATTCGTCGACTGTAAATTTTTTAAACAGCTTATCTCTCAGCCATAACAATGGAGTGGGGATAGATTTGTCAAATCACCTCTAATAATAGGTGTAGTTTTGAAAGAAATTTTAATAGGTGTATTTCTAAAAATGTTCCACTCAAGAGGTGTATTATTCAAAATTTCCCAAAATTAAATCACCGCAAATCACTCCAAATCCCAAGTTCAGTACACCCTCTTAATTTTTTGGGAAAATTGGCAATTTAACCCGAAAAAAACCTCTTCTTGTCCCTTTACTCATTTTTTGACTTTTGCCATTTTGTGCCAACATTGCCCTTCAATATAGTTAATAACTCATACAAACTTCTTTTGAAAGTGAACAAAATTTCTAAAATTTCTAAAAATGATGTTAAAACTGTATAGAATGTTTGAGATTTTTTAGATTTTTTTTCATGTTTATAAAATTAATTGAAGTTTGTGTCTACGAACTTCGATTGTCAAAGTAGAATACGTTTTCTACCATTTACACAGACGTCTAGCGAGCGTAGAAGATGAAATCTACAAGTTGTTTATACTTCTACCGTTTTGTAGAATTTGCTCCAAATATATTATACGGAATACACTATCTTCTGCAAATTGTAGATTTCAAATTCTACGGTAAACACTGACATCTACTGGTAGTAGAGTATGTGTTCTACGTATTACATCATATTCTACCATTCGCAGATTTTGTGTTCTACGAAAAACATGTTTTCTACAATTTCGTAGAATGCATATTTTCAGTACATGTTCTACCAAACTAACTAACATCTACCATTCGTAGAATTCATCTTCTACGAGAATCTAAAAAATATTGCAACTGAATATTTTTCAAATCTTTATTTTATTTTTGGTCTCTATCTCCGAAAATAAACTTCCACGACTTGATGTCAAATTTTTTTTTTTTTTTTTGACGTTAAACCTTTTTTTTTAATCAAGATTTTAATTAAAATTATATCTAATCAATTTGAAGGGTAAATTTGGATTAATTGTCAAAAAAGGGTAAGGGGACAAAATGTGTTTGTGAAAGTGTATGTGGATAAGAAGAGGTTTTTTTGGGGGTAAATTGCCAATTTTCTCTAATTTTTTTCTGCACGAAATTTACATATTTCATACAATTTTCTATATTTTGCATATGAAAATGAATTTTCCAAATTCAATCAATTGGGAATGTCGACATCGAATACATTTTATATTAAAAAATGTAAGTAAAAGTCTAAAAAATAAGAATTTTTAAAATATAAGTAAATGCAAATAAGTAATTGTTGCATGGATGAGGAAACGTATAAATCCAATCAACCGAATGCGCTTACAAAGATCCCCAGTGTTAATTTCGAATCATGCACATAATATCAAATAATATAAGGTTTAGTGAAATTAAGCATTATTGGGATGGTTAAAGCATCACACTGCTTGCAGGGAAGGGAGGCTTCAGGCCTCTGTGTGACCGTAGTCTGGCCGAGTGCATTTACGGTGAGGATGAGGTTTCTTTGAAGGTTATCTAGAAGTTTGAAACAGGTTTTGACTGGTACAAGTGTGAATTGATGTTGTTCTTCATTTAGGTTAATTCTTTTGAATCATTCCTTTCTTCAACTTTAGTTCCATAGGTTTAGTTTGATTGTTGTTGTGTTGTCAGGTTAATTAGTTTTCCCTTTGTGGGCTTAGTTTCTGGTATTATTCGTTTTTCACTAGCTTGTCTTCCAGAGATTGTTTATATAGTCTGGCTTTGGATTCCATCTTGTGGTCTTAGTGGTTTTCTCAATTCAATATAATTCTAGATGAAAAACAAAAAAAGAATCACACATCATTGTAGGATTAACTAGCCATAGCGATCGTCTACTCTCTGAAATCCTATTTCAAACTAAATTATGCAGTCAAACCCCTTTTTACAACAAATCCGTACAAATTTTAGTTGATCTCGTTAATTGGTCGACAACATTTGTCCTTCAAATTAAGATATGAATGAAATGAAATCTGAAAAACATTGCTTAGAATTTCAAAACAGAGCAAAAGAAATTACAAATAACATTGTTTATGACTCTCCGTCAACGAGTTTAGCTCGAGCATCTCCTTTATTGATCTGAAACTGATCAGCCAAACCAAAATGAGCCATCAACAACCAAACAAAGTTAAGCAGCTCTCCACCTCTGCTAAGCTGCGCCACATGCTCTGTTGCCTCACAATGACTTGCGGCGTAAGATAGCAACTCAACCCACACTTTGCTCAACACTCTCCATTTCCCATCTCCTCCATTATCACCACCACTACTACTACTCCTCCTCTCATCCAATCTCTGAAGCTCTTTCGCCAGCATACTCGCGTCGAAAAGAACCGATTTGCTCCGATCTCCCTTCACATTCATCGGCTCGATATCATTACTAACCGATAAAACCGTCTTGCTCGCTCCTTTCATATTGACATTCCTTCCTTTGAAAAACCTCTCTGCTTCAGCTAAAGTGTCTCTGAATCTTATCGTTCCGATCCCCGCAACTTCCGACATGAGCTTCGGTTGCATTATCAGCAGATACATCATGTAGTCAGACACAATCTTGCTGAACTCCCGGTCGTCGCAGCTCTCCCCGCTCTGTTTCTTCAATATCTCCTCTTCTTCTTCTTCTTCTTCTTCTTGAAAACAGAGCTCTGTTGCAATATGCCAAAGGAGAAGACTTCGATCGTAATCAACATTCTCTACGTAACGCATCAATCTCTCTGTTTCCGCCAACTTCGCATCCCTTAGAGCCCATTCTCCTTTCGCCGAAGACACTTTCTTCGCAACTTCAGGCGTTTCCGCGAAACCGGACTTATGTTTCAGCTCGTTGAAGATAAACTCCCACTGATTCTTCGTCAATGGCTCGCTCGACACGAATCTGATCTGGTCTATATGAGATTTAACGCTGAAGATCCGATCAACGTAACCCCAGAGCTCTCCGAAAACATAAGGGATCCCCAAGAAGATGATAATGTATAACGGATAAACCGTGTAACGAATCATCAGATTCTTTCTTGACAAGTGCCTCATCACAATCCTGATCGATCTATCGGCCTTCTTGATCCCTCCAGACAACATTTGGATTCTTCTGATTACGTAATCGAACGTCGAAACCAAACATGCACACACAGACTCGGTCAAAGCGTTGCGGGCTCTCTTCCGATGGATTCTTGAAGCTTTGGTCTTTAAACAATACCCGATGAAGTTGAATCCGTAGATCGTACCTGACCACCTTCTTGACAAGATCCGCGTCGTGAGCACCTCGTGGACACGGTTTCCTCTGCATTTGTGCTTCTTCCATTGCGGTCTACGAAAGGAGAGTAACCAGTTGAAGAAAGGGTCGATAAAGCTCTTCTCTTCCTCGGGATCGTCCTTGAGCTTGCTCAACACCGCGAATGTCCAGTCCGAGAGCAAGAAGATGACCATGGAGGCGACATCAAGCGCGATACCGACGATGAACAAAGTGTAAGTAATCACAACATCCGCTCCATGGAACTCCACGGACTTGAGAGGTCTACGATGGAAGACGAAGAAGGAAGCAAGAAGCGATCCAAACGCAACAACACGAGAGAGAGTGCCGGTTTTCGTATGGAGAATCGCGGTTTTCGTGTACATGGATTCGTATAAGAAACCGAGCTCGGATTCGATAATCCTAAGAGCTTCCTCTGGTTTCAGCTCTTTGAAGAAATCTCTGCTTTCGTCTCGCTCACGGAAGCTGAAAATTAGGTCAACGACGAGACCTTTGAAAGTGTTGAAGAATTTGAAACCGTACTGGACGATTTCGAGATCGGTTAGATTATCTCGGTCCGGTCTAACGAGTGTCGGAGGTCTGTCGTGCTTGTCCGGTTCGTCGATGAGGACGATTTCGGTCGGGAGGTTTGAGTCTTTTCTCGAAGCGTATTCTTCCATGAGCTTAGCGTAGTTAGGACCAGTGTCTGCTGGTTGAAGCATTCGGTCTTTGAATTTGTCTAAACTCGCTGCGTATAATGCGCGTGTCCTCTCCGTGTATTTTATCACTCCGGTGATGAATAGTAATGTTATTGGTGGCCATAAGACGTTTTCCATGGACTGCACCACCGCATATACACCTGGAATAACAACAACATAAATAGATAGTAATTAAGAAGAAACTTATGTAAGACGTAATTAAGCAATTGTTGTTTAGTCATATCGGTTTCGCTATGCTGATTACTTGGTTATGAGTTTTCATAATTCATTAAGCATATCCATGTAAGTAGAGTAAAATTACCACAACTGAAAATGCTTCCAAATAGCACAAACTTTGGATTCTGTACTGTAAATTAGTACCAAAATTACCACAGTTGAAAATGCTTCCAAAAAGCACAAACTTAAGGTTTGTGAAAAGTTTTTAAGATTTTAGTAAGGTATCATATATCAGTTAGCATCTTTTCTTAAACTTTCATGACCCATTCCTTGTAACATCCGTAAACGTCAGAATTGGTTTTTAGGCGTGGTGTCGAGCACCAGGGTTGGTGTCGAGGGACACCAGTCCGAAATCGCAATTTCCGGTTTGATTTAAGTCGTCGGTTTTTGCTGGTTTAAAAGGAAAAAATCTTAAGACTCGAAATAAAAGTGTTTCAGCCGCGTGAGAGTTGGGTTTTTCGAGAAAAACAAAAGAGAAAAGAGACTGAGAGCTTTTGGGTGACATTGGAGAGTTTCTGGGTTGATTTGTGGCTGATTCTTGCTTGTTCATCTTCTTCTCCTTCTTCTCAATCCGAAATCAAGGTGAGTGCATGACTGTAGATCCGGTATTTCTAGATCCAGGTTTTATGGATGAATAATTGATGTGTTCTTGAGAATTTTGTGAGTTTCGTGATGTTCTGGTGTTGTATGATGAGTTTAATCGTGTTTTTGATGATTAAGTGTGATGATTCTGTGTTTGTGAANCCCAGAGAATCGGGTGTCGATCGACACGAAACGGGTGTCGGTCGACACCAATGGCTGGTTCGATTGGTTATCCGGCTAAAATTGAGTTATATTTGAAATTAAAGTGTTAAATCAGGTTTAATGGTTAATTGGATTTTATGGTTATTTGTGATGGTTTAAATTAATTATTTCAATATAATAATTAATTAAAATTATTATTTAATTTTTTAGAAATTATTTAATAATTATTTGGAGATGTTTTAACTATGAAAAAATTATTTAATAATTTTGGCAATTGTTAAAATGACTTAAATGGTCTCGAAATTGCATAAATAGCTTGTACGCAGAATGATCGTCTCACCGAGTATTTATGAAATAATCACGCATTTCTTTTTGCCATGTGATGCAGATAAAAGTAAAGTGTGATCGCGGAATCGAGCCCGAGGGAGAGGATGATAGGATTTACTGTTTTATTATTTGAATTTTTTAAAGTTATTAGACTTAATTGTTTTATGTTTTTGCTTCTGCTGATTTAGTGTTGATTGATTTATTATTTATTTAGTTGGTTTTAAGACTTATGCTAGAATTGTTTAAGTTTTTTTTTTTAAAAAAGTGTTGGTTGTTTCATTCCTAAACCTTAAATATGTAGTACTTTCGGATTCTATTATTTATTTTGGGACAGAACATATAAGGTTTATTACCTTATTTAGTAAAAAAAAGGATTATTTCATCCCTTTTTATTCTGTAAAATTTATTTTTTTGTTAAGTTGATAAACTAGTCTAGATTTTTGAACTAAGATCCTCTGATTATCAAAAATATAACTCGTTTATAGTATAGATTATATAATATCTCTAATTAGGTTCTTCACTGAANTTATTTAGTTGGTTTTAAGACTTATGCTAGAATTGTTTAAGTTTTTTTTTTTAAAAAAGTGTTGGTTGTTTCATTCCTAAACCTTAAATATGTAGTACTTTCGGATTCTATTATTTATTTTGGGACAGAACATATAAGGTTTATTACCTTATTTAGTAAAAAAAGGATTATTTCATCCCTTTTTATTCTGTAAAATTTATTTTTTTGTTAAGTTGATAAACTAGTCTAGATTTTTGAACTAAGATCCTCTGATCATCAAAAATATAACTCGTTTATAGTATAGACTATAGATTATATAATATCTCTAATTAGGTTCTTCACTGAAACGACGAAGTGGCCGGACGTAAAATATGAATATGTACCTATACTGCATTTGATATTTGTTACTTAAAAATTCTATCTTCATGCAATGCACACATATAATTCTTTTTTGTTCGTTTTTCTTTCAGATATCCAAATCGTATCCACACCGTTACTTACCTGCAAGCGCTTGAGATACGAGGCCAAACAAATGACGTGCCCATAACGCATTATCCTCGAGGGCCAACGCAGTAATCGTGTCCGGACCACCAAGATGCAA
>OVBJ01003889.1:0-10492 GCA_900406535.1 Noccaea bulbosa | reverse complement strand
GCCTTGGCAGAAGGCTAAGAGTTAGAACCTAGGATGGTGCAAGAGCAGGAACTCTAACTACCTAGCTCGAACTCGATCGAGTTAACACCCAACCCCACAGAACCGAAGACAAAAGCGACTCCTAACTACCCTTTAGGCATTTCGCCTTTAGAAACAGAGGAGCACTTGCTCTTTTCAAACTTTTCTCATTGTACTTGCCAAGGGAGAGGTGATCTTATGGTAACATCTAGCAGTTTGGGAATTCTAACACTAAAGGAACATTTTCCTTTCTTTTAACTAATTGAGGCAATTGCCTTCTATACTTAGAATCCCTTTTCTCTTTTTTTTTTTTTTGTTTTAACATTTCCCAAACCTTTACTAGACCCTTTTGAAACACAAACCAACTCCCTTGCTTTGAATCAAGAACTTTTGCTTTCCCACTTTTCTAGATATGAAAACTGAACGCCATAGCATCAACAAGTGACAACCCCCAAACTTATTCTAAAAACTCACCCAAGAACTAGATAATTAAAGAAACTACTCTTGCCGATTTAAACTCAACACTTTCTGCTAAGCATCAACGAAAAAGGCCTCACAAGCACACACAAGAGTAACATGTGGTTTAAAGGGAAATGGTTCAGGTTTATGGCGTGGGAAACTGTCCGGAAGATGGGGATCAGCTACCTGGACAAGCGAGAGGGATAAACAATGGGAGAAGAATGTCCAGATATGTATATTGTCCACGAGTTGCTTTCAATGCATGCAATGATATTTAAAAGTCAAGATTAAGGTTCAGATAAATAGGGATAAGCATCAATTTTCAGCAGTGATGAAGTGAGATGTGCATATCATGATGTGATCAAGGTAAACATGGTTCTATCTTAATGCTTCAATCTCACCCTAATGAAACTGAGAATCAAGAACATAGGCACACAACAAATCGCATGAGATGATTGCTTAAGGCAGAAACAATAATGCAACATGAATGTGAAGCTATATGATGCAATACAAGACTTAATCAAGCAAATATGAATGCAACTACATGAATATTTTTTTGTTTTTTTCGAAACATTTTCAAATTTTTATGGGTTTTTCTATGCCTTACATGATGCAAAAATTGCACAGAGTTAAATACATCTCAACCCCTCCCTCAAACTTGAATTGCACAGTCCCTTGTGCAACAAAAGAAAGGAGAAGGTTTCAAGAAGCAAAAACCAAATAAACAAGGATGAAATGGTATATACAATGGTTGGAGTCGATACCTCAAGGTTGGGAGAAGAAGGAGGTGACATTTGCCTCCATACTCTCGCGTGTGTAAGCGGGAGGCGGGAGTTGCTCGTGTTCGCTTCGCGAACTTCGTCCAGCTTCGGCTCCCAACTCGACATAGCTCGAACTTTCCCCAGCTTGAGCCTGTAGCGGCATATCTCGCCTCTTCCTACTTTCTCCATCTCTCGGCTCATAGGAAGATGCGCGATGAGGCTCCGTTGGAAGATATTGTCTGGTGGCGTTGATCTCTTGGATAAGTGAGCGGCTTCGTTCTATCAAAGCGGGTGTTACGCCTTCCTCTTCTGCTGCCTTGCTTGAAGAACCGATGATTTTTCACTGGAGCTTTTTGATTTGTTCCTTCATATCGTTTATGTTTTCTTTCAAGGACTTGATGGCTTTGCCTTGGTATTTGTTCCACAGCTTGAGAATGCTGATATTTTTGTTCGCAGCTTTTGCAGCAGCACCTTGTCTTGGTGTCGTGTAGTCCTCAAAATCAAACTGATCAGAGCCGGAGGGTTCCTCATCGTTTCCCTCTTCGTCTGACGCTGAGTGCTGGGGTTGCTGCGTTCGCAAAACATAGGTGTCGTAGCACATCTCTGGCGGTGGTCTGAAGTTAATATTCTGAAGGAATGATCCCTTTCCCCTGACTCTAGTGTACTCATCACATGGTAATGGAAAAATCACTTCAGTATCGGTCAAAGGATGATAGAATTTGTAGGCGTGAAGTCCATTGATCGGTTCCTTATCAAGGAAACCCGTCTTTGTGAGGTAATTCATGTCTATCCACTTAGGCTTGAATTATTCTCCCATCAGATCAATACCGACAGCCAGCAAGATTGGAGTTACCAGTCCGCCAATGCTTAACTCTCCTTGTACCCTTTTTCTAAATAGCTTGGAAGCCCAGCTCCTGTAGTACAAGAACTGATCAAGTAGAACCACCGTGAGTCCTGTCTCAGACGTGTCTCCCTCCAACGCTACTCCATCAGATGTTGTGTCAGTCACTTGGCCAATGGCTGTGTCCAGAAACTGTAACTCCCCTTCATTGATGTTGCCCGTTACCTTCCTCGCGTAGAAGGTGTGAGCAATGGACTTGTGCATGTATCGAATCACAGGACTTCGGATTTGAGGGCTCTTGGAGTTCTTAGATGCATAAACATTCTTGTCGCCAATGGTTTTCCACAGCGACAGCAGTTCATCTCTGTCAAAGTTCTTACAGCGCCCTCGTCCACTCGGGAAACCATACAGCGTGTCCAACTGGTTCATTGTGAGTGAATACTCTGCATAATTTACTGTGAAAGTGATGTATCCAAGCCCAGCCCTTGGATCAACAGCAATTCCTTCATCCTCGTAGAAATGTAGGTCAAGCGATGCGAGGAATTGACAGATTTCGTCTTGGAAGGCACCACAAGCTTGGGTCATCATCGTAGCAACACCGCACATCTCCATCAGATACTCGACATCTTTCTTTATTCCCAGCTCACGTAGTGTGTCCTGGTGATGAAATCTTGTTCCAGCAAACCGCATTGATCTGAAAATTTTCAGCATCTGTCTTTGACTCGGTCGTAAAGGCGGAGTGCTGTTTTGCTTCCTGACCGGCTGCACAACTTCCACTTCACAGATTTCGTTCTCAACATCCTCCTCTTCTTGCTTAGAATTCTGATCATCAACGTCATTGTCTCCTGGTCAGACTCTGCAGAGTGGCTTTGTCTCTCGTCCCCCTGATCATATTCTATAGACTGTTCTTGTTCCTCATCCTCCTGCTCAACAGAGTTTCTTCATCAGACTCAACCTCACAAACTTCCACTGTCTTCTTTCCTCGCGTAATCTCGTCTCTTTTGCTCGTGCTAGACGTTCGTGCAAGTCGCCTGGCCACTTGCTCTGTTGTAGGGCGCTTGGGCTTCTTCTGTTTCTTTAACCTGAACGGTTAAAGTCATAAAGAAATTAGCCTCATTCCTATATACTCGACAGTTATACTCTAAGTTCCAATCGAGTTCATTGAATAATATGCTGTGGAATAGCGAACTCGACTTGGTCTTGGAGCAATACTGTGGAGTTATAACAAAAAGAATAGCAAAATTGAAACAGAGAGACACAAATTAATAAGCTAAACCAGAGGGCTACGAAGTTGCAAACAGCTAAACAGAGAATGGGAGGGAATTTAATTCAACTGAACAGAGCAAGATTAGCCCAACCAACTCGACAGCTTTTATTCAAAATCAGATCAAATTCGCAAAGTGCTAACAAACGAGATAAACAAAACCCAGAATCAAACTAGTGCAGGCATCGAATTCTCAGCTCAATCAAGAAGAAATAGGGTACAATTAAGCGCAATTTCTACTCAATTCTATCTAAATTTCGAATGAAAACAAAAATGAATAAGAGATAACCGAAATTCATACTTAAATAGCCGCAAAAATCAAACTCAAAGGTTGAAATTTAAAGCTTACGCTGTCTTCTTCCAAAAATGCTCAAGTTTGTTCTTCATTTTCACAAAATTTTCAAAGTGAAACAGGGAAAACGATCGAGTTGAGTGAGAGAGGAGAGAGAGCTATCGTGTTTGAGAGAGGCGATGGGAATAATGCTAGACAAAAAGGGAAGGTGGGGACGTATATCGAGTAAAGGAAAAATAAAGGAGTGGTGGGGAGGGCTTACGATTTTAACTAGGTAAATAAGGGAAATATAATAATAATAAAAAGAAAGAAAGAGGAAAGGGAGGAGTCAAATTCTGAACAAAGGTTCTAAAAGAGGAATTTCGAACAGGCTTTAGGGAGTCCCATATGCTTAAAGGTAAGTGGAGACCAAACGCCTTCAAGCATAGCAAACCTGATTAACTCGGCGTATGGACTCGAGTTGGCCCGTCGAGCGTGACGAAGTTGACATGACACGTCGAGACTGTCTAATAAAACCCTTTCAAACCTTTGTTTTGCTGACCACATCGTGCTCAAACTCCTTTCCTGCCATTAAAACACTAAAAGGCAAAAGCAAGAGATAATTTAAAGAATATGTACAAAGATAGGCATGAGAATTCCTCCCAAGTGAGATTGTTTTAGGTCGCTAAGCTTGACCTTTTACCGCTGGCTAGTGAGGGTTAGAACATGTCCCATCTTTTAGAGTAATAGACAGGAACTTCTCTCTAGCTTTTCTGGATCATTTTGGAGCTTGGGGCTGACAATGGCTCTAGCACTCGAGAACGGTCTAGATTTCCCTTTGAATTTTACTTTATACTCAAGCTTGCCTTCCTTGAGCTCCATAGGTAGCAGCGTCACTGTAGGTCGAGATGAAGCTAGAGGTTCGGTCGAAACTTCACTTGTTCGCTTCTCTGTACCCTTCCCAACTGATTGTGAAACCATCCGTACCCCCTCTCTTTGAGCCCTTCCTAGTGGCTCAGAAAACAAAGCAGAAAGAGAGGCTCCATCGTAAACCGCGGGGTTAGGCGCAACAAGCTGTGTAGAGTTATGGTACATTGCTGGCCCAGACTCAATAACACCTGAACTGATCACATTAGATTCAGATTCCACAGCTGTGATAGTTCCATAGTAAGTGACTGCTGCGTGCTTGATCGGGTAAGAGATATGGCTGGTGACGTTGTGAAGAATCACCAACTTGTTAGGGAAGTCGATCGAGGCACCTGCAGTGGTGAGGAATGGAGTGCCTAGAATAAGAGGGACTTCCTTTTGATCAACCATGTCCAATACAGTGAGGTCAGTCGGGATGGTGCAATCTCCAATCACTAAAGGATAGTCGATGAGAAGGCCGAGTGGTGATTTGGAAGATGCATCCCCAAACATGATCGAAGAACCAGGGTGTTGCATCAGACCCTGTGCGTTCAACCGCTTAACCATTCTAAAAGAGATCAGGATGATGCACGCTCCTGAATCAACAAGGGCGTCATCGAGCGTCAAATGACCCAGAGAGCATGGAAGTGTGAATTTCCCTTGATCCTTGAGCTTGGGAATGGTCTTGCGTGGGATCAGAGGAGGCGGTGTAAAAACAGAGGAGAGAGTATACTCGTTGCCTTCAGACTCGATCGAGTCACTGCCATGTGACCGAAAGAGCTAACAAGAGTTGCCTCGAGTGAGGTATGAGGTTCAACATCAGCAAGTGGTAAAGCTGACATTCCCGAGTACTCATTATCAGAATCAAGAAGAAGGTCTAGAAACTCTGCTATTGTGGTCTCATCCTCAGCGGTGAGCTCTTCGTCAGTCGTAGAGTAGACAACGTGACAATGATCCTTAGGATACTGAACGGCCTTTCCAGGGAGTTGTCCCTGTTTTACAGAGGAAGTAGAAGTGACATTGCTCTCCATGAGCTGAACTCTGGAGTTCAATGTCTCAATTTTGTTGTTCATGTCCGCCAGCTGCTTATTCAACTCGATTGCACCATTCGCTTGTCCCTGAAGGAGTTGCTGTAGAATCACCTTCATGTTGGGTTCCTGAGCCTGCAGGGCTTGAATCTGTTGTGGAGCGAACCCTGGTGGTGCATTCAGCTGCAGTTTATGCGGATAACCGCCTTGATGGCTCTGAAACTGACTCTTAGGGATGAACACGTGCTGCGGAGTCTGACCCTGCGGCTGCTGAGGTGGATAGACCTGGTCCTGGGGATTTGCGAGGTTCGTACTCCTGTATGACAGGTTCGGGTTGGACTTATACGTGTAATAGCCTTTGTTATAGCCATCCTGATTGTTTTGAATGTAGCTTATCTCCTCCGTTTGCTGGTCTGGCTCCCCTTCTTGAACGCTGACAAGTTCATCCTCAAATAGGAAATGGACATGCTTCATAGTGGACTGAGCTTGAAGTAGCTTGTCCACTTTCTCAATCAAGCCTTTCACTTCTTTCTTCAGCGTGGCATCAGACTCGACAGAGCTGCGAAGTGTGCGATCGTACTCCTCGTTATTGTTACTATCAGATCGAGCCATGTTCTCGACGAGTTGCCACCCATCATCAACGTCCATGTTCAGAAAGTCACCATTGCTGGCAGTGTCCAGCATCTGCTTGTACTTTGGGATTGCGCTTCTGTACAGAATGCTCAAGATGGACTCATTGCTGAAGCAGTGGTGTGGGCATTGGCTAGTGTAGCCTTTGAAACGCTCCCACGCCTCTGAAAAAGTCTCGCCATTCTTTTGCTGGAAACCTGAAATATCACTTCGTAGCTTCGCAGTGCGTCCTGTAGAGAAAAACTTCGCAAGGAAAGCTTTCTAGCACTCCTCCCAAGTAGTATTAGAACCCTGAGGCAGAGTCTTCTCCCACTGATGTGCACACTCTGCAAGTGTCAACGGGAACAACCTCGGCTTTATGGCGTCCTCAGAAACACCATTGATCTTCGTGAAGTTGCAGCGGCGATCAAACTCGTCCAGATGGTCAATGGGATCCTCGCATGACAGCCCGTGAAACATCTTGGCCTGTACTAGATTGATCATTCCCAATTTGATTTCGAAGTTGTTGTTCTGCACCGGGGGAGGAACGATCCCTTGCCTCTTAGTGTGTGTGGTTGGAGCATCCCCTGCTCCGATAGGTTAGACAACACGCTCTGCGTCTGCCATAGTGTCAACACGCTCTGTAGCGTCTGTCTGTTATGTCGGATTCTCTGCTCTGACTCGTGCACTTGTAACTCTGGTGATGCTGTTGCGTCGGTTGATATTGTCAATCAAAGGGACCAAACTGTCCGTGCCCTTCGATCGAGTTTGCATACAACCCAGAACAACTAAACACTGGCAAGTGTACCTGAAATCACAAAGTCAAAAACCCAGAAACAGAACAAAAATTTGAACAAGAAAACAGAGAACTTGATCTTAAACTACTTGAAATCCTAAATGTAGCAAACAAACACCCAACCGGCAACAACGCCAAATTGATAGCAGGGTTTTTCACCTCTACTAAGCAATTACCCTTTAAGCGCTATCACGTCGATGTAGTACTTAAGGGAGTCAATCTGAATTGGGTGTGATGCTATGCAATCGGGATATGATCAAGAGAATCTAAGTCGAGCCAAATGTAAGATGAGAAAGTAATCTATCAACTTAAAACAGAAATGAAATGCAAATATGAAACAAGGCGCTCAGGCGCAAATGTAAATGCAAAATAACATAAAGATGAAGGCTTAAATGACAAAACTTAAATGAAATCCGGGAAAACAAAGGATCTTAAGGATGGGGGTTATTGACTAATGAATCTCCATAATTAACTTCAGGTGTTTAACAAAACTCAAACAGAGCTGATCCCTCAGCTGCGAACTCGACAACTAGCTAATCCACTCTCGTGACAGAAGCTATCGAGTTAGTGTGCTTCCAGACCTGACTCTCGCCAGCGAAATACACACTAACAAGCAGTATGAATTAGTCCACAAATGCCAAGATGCAATCAAGTCAACTAGTCTCCTAGGTATGATATGCAAATCTCTTGGAAAAGCTGGTTCAGGCATTTCATCGAACACCTTCTGGGTGCTGAAATGCCTAAGATCAAATTCCAATTCATCATAAAGGAATAAGCTTTAATCTCACTAATCAATAAGGGAAGTCATTAAAATGAAGCTTAAACACTTGGGTAATCATGGATCATCATTAATCTATCCCATCCTTAAAAATCCTAAGATCACTACTCAGAAACTAACTTCATGAAATCCAAATCGAAAATCATGAAATTTAGCATCATGAGATAGAGAATGAGAAAATAAACAACTTTAAAGAAGGAAGCAAATGCAAATTATTAAAACCCAAGAAGAAATCTGGATTACAAGTGAAGAACACCCTAGGGGCGATTTCTGGGTTTCAGAAAGTTAAAAAGTTGAATAATGCCAAAGTATGACATCACAGAGTATTTATACTTAGGTTACAGAAAAATAAAAACTTAAAGGCGGTTTACGGACTTCAGGTGCGGACTTCACGTGTAAAGTCGAGCCACGTCGAGTCCGCGTAAAGGCGCCTCCTTTATCCCCGACTCGACCACCAACTTCATGTGCATAAGTGGACTTCATCGAGTGCATCTAGGGACCCCGTCGAGTGCGTTTCCTTCCCTTCCAAGCAACTGCTCTTGGACTCCATTTCATCATCCTTGAGAACGAAATCATCCTCCAACTTCAGGATATCTTCCAAAGCTCCGAAAGTGCCTGATAACAACTCCAAATGCAACGAAACATGCAATGCTAATGTGAATGATATGAAGTGCGGAAAGTGGATGCAAATGGACGGTAAACGTGATGAAGTGGTATGATATGAATGCAAAAGTAATGAATAAAGGATGCTAAAACAAGGCTAAATATGTGTACATCAACTATCTCTTGTAATCTGTTTCATCTTCGAGCAATAAAAGTCGTAGTTCCCAAGTCTCACATATGAAATATCCCGTCACTAAAACGTGTGCTATTTCCAGAATCAACAATTGGTGCCGTCTGTGGGGACTGGGAACGCTTCTATGGACTAAACCCTCGAAGAAGCTCAGACTCCGAGAGAACAACTGATGTCTCGCTCAGAAGAAACCTCTCCTGATCGAAACCCCCGTTGCCAGAAGAATCTTCCCAAGAAGAATCCTCTCGCTGACGAGGAAAATCCCCCAAAAAAGACCTTCTCACACACGAGAAGGATCATATCGATCTCGATAAAAGTCCGCTACGTCACGAAACAGGACAGCCCAAGGACGCAACTCCTCCGCCAGCTCCTACTTGTCGCATCGTCAAAACAAATTCCGTCACGCACGACGACCTCGTTGAAACGATCCGAACGTCCATGAAACCATTCTTTGATGAGTTTCAAACGATATGAGTCCAGCAGAAGAAGACGCAGGAATTCATGGACTTGATAGGCTCGGACGATGACATACTATCGCCGACTCGCCAACTCTCGTTCGATACACCGACAGGTCATGCCACAGGAACCACGGCGGCAAAAGCAAATGCAAACCGAACGGGAACGGCTAGCTGACCATCGCTGACCAGCCGGAGGATCAGCTCCGAGCTCGACAGAATCAATCGTCAACTCGACGAAATCAACTCCAAGTTGCATCTCGTCACAAGCTCAGTACCGGAGTTGACGAAAGTCCTTGCGGACATCCGAAGGAGTCTACTCACGACAAGAATCCGCAAAATCCGACTCCGCGAAAGAGTTCGTGAAACGTTATGAAACAACCAAGATTTTTTGTTTTTTATTAAATCAATTGCGGAATTCTCAGAAAGAAATCAACAATATTAAACCAAATAATGAGTTCAACAAAAACCAATAACCAATAAAAGAATAAACTGTAGCAACCTAACACCTGGTTTGCCATTTATCAAAAGGAAACTAACAACCTCAAACTGATGGTTTGCTAGCCATAACAAGATAAGCAAAATAAGCATCCTATCATTCTCATCGTCTTTTGGCCTCATTCCGCAGTTGAACATTCTTGTTACCTGCATCACATTGGAATAGAGATGTGTAAGTATTATCATAAATACTTAGTGAGTGGATCATCCTGCCTACAAGTCATGTACGTCAACACCAGAAAATACATCAAACAACAATAACAACAACATAAGCAGCAATGACCAACAAAATAAACAAACTCGAAAACAGAGCACTCGTGTCGATCGATACCCCACTGTGTCGATCGACATCCCAGGTCGGTGTCGATCGACACACGGAGTGTGTCGCTCAACACGAGCTCAACAGTGTCGAGCGACACCACACTGGTGTCGATCGACACCGTCCCGATGCCTGAACTCCAAAAGCAACGAATCAACGCCAAAATCACAGATAAACATGAATTAGAGGTTTTCAACGCCCCAAACTGAATCAACTCGACAATACACGAAGAACAGCTCAAGAACACATCTATAAACACAAAGCCACGAAATCTCTAGTGAATAACGGACCCACAGTCACGCACTCACCTTGAAAAGGGTTGAAACGAAGGAAGGAAGATGAACAGCAACATATCCAGCTCAGAAACTCCACAAAACTCCTCCTAATCGTCTCTCAACCTCAAAATCGCCCCGGAACTTTGCGCTCTCAAAAAAGTGACTCTGAAACGCAGCCACAAGCTCTTTATTCGAGAAATAGGGCTTCCATCGCCCAAACCAGCTAAACCGGCCGACTTAAATCAAACCGATCGCGATTCCAATAACCGGTNCCAATTCCAATTCGATCGACTTAAACCGGAAATCAACCTAATAACCGGTGTCGATCGACACTAGTGATTCAAAGGTTTTTTACACGTTTTCTTTGAAGTGTTTGAGCCTTAGACCGACTGTACAACAATCAAACAAGAACATGTACAAT
>OVBJ01003888.1:0-10493 GCA_900406535.1 Noccaea bulbosa | reverse complement strand
CACTCAGAAAAGTAATGGCATTTTCGTAAATAATTGGACGAAAAAAAAAAACTGACAGAAGTTAGTTTTGCATTTGACCAAATATTTTGGTCTAAAAGTGAAAATACCCCAATTTTAAATTGTCATATATAAAAAAAAATGCAAGGCGAATAAAGTATTTGTTTTATTCATTGTATGCATAGTAAACATTTTATTAATTCTGTTCTACAATAAAGATATGTTTTTGTCATATAACCATGGTGGATATGATTGCAAATAAAAGTGTTGGTGTTGATGTTTTTTGGGCCTCTTAGTTTGTCGAGATATGACAATTACCAAGTTGAGATACTGGAACAAACAGTAGCCATGAGTCACATATGTGTACATAAATTAATAGAAACTGGTGAACCTAAGTGACGCAGAAATTTTCCTAACCATTATTGGGGAAGACCATTGTAGAGACTGCTAAACGCTACATGTTTCTGCATGTCAATAATTGAACAAAATGTCTTAATTTTTACTAACCAATTCCGAATTTCCTAACCCTAAATTTTTAAAAGAAGCCGACTGTAACATCCGTAGCCCAAGGAATCTTGATTTTCGCCTGGTGTCGGTCGACACCAGCTCGTGAAATTAATTTTTGGTTCGTTTTAAGTTCCGGTTTTCGGCGACTTAAGGGAGAAAACCCTAAGTGTCACGAATAAAACTAGCAGCCGCGTTTTGGGAGCTCATATTTTGAGGCAGAGAGTTCTAAGTGGAGATTTTGGAGGTTTTGGTTGCTGATTCTTGTTGTTCTCCATCCCTTTCATCTTCTCAATCCTTAATCAAGGTGAGTGCGTGACAGTAGGTCCGTAGTTTCTAGATCTTGATTTTGAAACTGTTAATTTGCTGTGTTGTTAAGTTTTTGTGGTGTTTATGTGTTGATTGTTGAGTATGAATACGAGTTTGGTTGTTATGATTGAGGATTCTGTGTTTGTGGTATGATTCATTGCCTTCGGTATCGACCTAACGAACATGTGTCGATCGACACTAATCTGCTGTCGGTCAACACCAAGTGGTCATGTGTCGATCGACACCAAGCGGGTGGCAATCGACACAGGCCGGTTAACGATTGGTTTAACTTAATTCAATTGGAATTAAAAATTTGTTGGTTTAATCCGGCTTAAAGGATTTAATTCTTTTAAATGGTTAATTGGATCAATTTAATTAATTATTTCGGTTTAATAATTAATTAATATTATTATTTAATTTTGAAAATTATTTAATAATTATTTGGAGATGATTTTAATATGGAAAAATTATTTAAAAATTGTGAAATTATTTAAAAGACTTTATTTGTCTAGAAATTGCGTAAATGGCTTGTAGACCGGATGAACGTCTCACTGAGTATTTGTGATAATACTTATGCATCTCTTTTTGCAATGTGATGCAGGTAAAGGAAAAGTGTGATCGCGGAATCGAGCCCGAGAGAGGATGATAGTATTTACTGTTTTATTATTTGAATTCGTTTACGTTGTTAGACTTATTTGTTTTATGTTATTTGGTTCCTGTAATTTATATTGAATTGATTCGTTTATTTATTTAATTGGTTTTTAAGACTTCCGCCAAAATTGTTTTAACTTAAAAAAAAAAATGTGTTGGTTGTTTCATTTTGATATCACAGCCTAGACGGTTTTAGGACGTGCTAGGTTGATAGTTTAGTATCATCCTCTTCGGGCTTCAGGCAATTCCGCGGTGAGTAGTTGTATGTTGTTTTTGGTTTTGTGTTTTGTATCTCACCTCTTTTCTGTTTTTAGTGAGATGGACTGAGCTGCTAAAGGTCGTGGTAGAGGTCGCGGTAAAGGTCGTGACAGAGGCCGTGGCAGAGGCCGTGGTCGTGGAGTGCAGGCGAAGTCAGATGGGAGTGCAACGCCAAGTGTGGCGACTGCGTCGGTGACCCAGTCAGTTCCTCTGGCGGGTGAGGCCTGTATGAGTGCCGATTTGGGCGCAGGAGTCGGGACAGGCCCGGATGCGGGTGCTGCTCCAGCTCAGGGTCTAGGTGAGCAGTTTATGGGGATCCTGACGCAGATTTTGGCATGTCTTCCGCAGGTGGTTCCAGAACAGGCACCGGGTGTTCCTCCGGTGGCCGGGGCATAGCGGGGTGCCGGTTTTGTTGTTTGCAGGGTGCTGCGGGTTTTGCTGGGAGCATGGGGCTGCGGTTGTGGGGCATCCACCTTATCTCGAGATGATGAGGGAGATGCAGAGGATTGGGAAACTTTTCTTTGAGGGCGGTGTTATTGGAGCAGATCGGAGCAGGATCGCGAGGATACTCTTCGGTGGAGACGGGCCAGGCGAGTCAGTCAGGCTATGTCATAGGTAAAAATCTTTATCTGAGTCTTCATATTTTCTTAATAGTATTTATGTAGTGTTGTCCCTTTCTTTTTGGTTGTTAGAATAGAATTAGCGTTCTTGACACTTGTAGTAGTGTAAGAACGTTGTTAGTGGCGTGTTTAGCGCTTGGCTTTTTTGTGCCTTTTTCCAAGGGAGCCGTGGGCTTGGGGACATTAGATTAGTTGGATCTACTCAGTGTGGTCAGAGTGGGATTGATGCATCGCAGGCAGCTGGTTTGGAGTGTTATGTCTAGGCGAAGGGGATGGTTTTGGTTCATGGTCGGTTTGTGTATCCAAGTGGGGGAGCACAACATGTAGGAATCCACCGTCGTATAGGGAACGACGTAGGAGGCCGTGTTTGATAAGTTACGCCGTTAGGCGGAGTCGAGTGTTGGCGTTTGAGGTGGAAAAAAAAATCGTGTGTATATCCAGATGGGTGGTGTTTCCAGTTTCGGTTTTTGGCGTTCGGTGTGTAGTGGTTATGTATGTTTGTGGCGGTAACAATATACATTGTTGGAGATTTATAAGATGGAGTTTCCTTATAAATCAGGGTTTCAGATGTTGCGGGTTGTTGTGCCCAGTTGGGTCGTGCTACATTCTAGTCAGATGAGTTATACGCTTTCTGATTATTACTCATTACGATTCTAGAGACATGGTGGGTTTTCTAGAGGAGATATGGTGGACCTCCGGGTGTTCTAGAGACAGGGTGGGTTTTCTAGAGGAGATACGGTGGATCTCCGGCAAACTGGTATGTGAGGGTCGCTACCTCAGTACGAGTGGTTTGTTTGACTCTTATTGTGACATGGTGGGTTGCAATATGAGTGTTGAGAGATATGGTGGATCTCTAGAGGATGATATGGTGGATCTTCTTTTATATTTTATTTGAGTGGTTGTGATGAGTTGAGAGTAATAATGTCAGGAAACATGTGTATAACATATGATTAGATGTGAGTGTTTGGGATCGGTGGATGATCTCTATTGTTGGGCCGGTTGTGGGCCGGGTTACGTTGGCCTTGGTGGACTTTGTGTTGGGATTCGAGGACAAATCCAGTTTAGTGGGGTAGAATTGTAACATCCGCAAACATAAAGTTTGGTTTTGGAAGTGGTGTCGAGCGACACCAAGTGGCCGGGAGTTGTTGCATATGCTCTATAAGGAGTGAGTTTCAGGCTGACTGTACATGTTCTTGTTTGATTGTTGTACAGTCGGTCAAAGGTTTAAGCATCACGTAGAAAAATGTGTAAAAAGCTCATGGTTTGTTGGTGTCGAGCGACACCAGGGGGTGTCGATCGACACCAACCGGTTATCGAGAAATCGATTTCCGGTTATTGCATGTTTTGTCGCGAGGTTTGGTTATGGTTTGGTGGTATCGACCGACACCAAGAAGTGGTGTCGATCGACACCGGTTTCGCAGAAATCGATCGGTTCGATTTGAGTTGGCCGGTTTGGGCGTGGAAACCCTATTTCGCGAGACAAAACTCTGTAGCCGCGTTTTGGAAGCTCATTTTTCGAGGAGATACTTTTCAGAGGCAAAGGGAGGCGATTTTGGAGAGATTCTTGAAGTTTTGGCTTGATCTAGAGAGGATTGCTTGAGTTCGTCATCTTCCCTCTTGTTCATCCTCTTTCTTATCCGTTTTCAAGGTGAGTGCGTGACCGTAGTTCCGTGAATCACTAGAGTTTGCTTGATTTCGAGTTTATGGTTGTGTTCTTGAGCTGTTCTTGAGTTAATTGCGTGTTTTGGTAGTATATGGGGGTTGAACCCCATTGATTATGTGTTTGCTGTGTTTTTGATGTTGATTCATTGCAGTCAGTTTCTGGGTTTCGGGCGGGTGTCGAACGACACCATTTAGGGTGTCGGTCGACACCATGGTGCAAGTGTTGATCGACACACCTCGTGGTGTCGGTCGACACCTGTTATGTCTGTCGTTTGTTCTGTTGTTGTTAAGCAGCTGTTTAGGTTGTTACTGATGTTGGTATTGGAATTGGATATTGTTAATATTGTTATGTATTGTTAGTATTGTTAATATGGTTAAATATTGTTGTTATTGTTATATTTGATTGTGGTATTGTCTAGTGCTTTTGCGTAATTGGCCTGTTGATGGAATGACAGTCTCACTGAGTATTTTTGATAATACTCACGCATCTCTATTCCAATGTGATGCAGGTAAAGGCAAAGCGTGACCGCGGGATCGAGGCTGAAGAGGGGGATGATAGGAATGTTGGTTTATTGTTTTAATTGTTTAAGTTGTTAATAACCTGGTGTTTAGGTTACTAGAGTTTATTTATGTTTCCGGTTTTGGTGATTGGTTGTTGGTTTATTGGTTATTGCTGTTGAACTAATTGGTTATTTTATTAAGTTATTTATTTAAATACTTCCGCTGAGTATTGATAATTAATTGTTTAAAAAAAAAAGTGTTGATTGTTTCAATAGTAATTCAGTAATTATTACTTTATAGAAAATTACTTTATTGAGGTTCTACTGTATGAATGTTAATTATAAAATTGATATTGATATTGAATCTACTTGTCTATATAATATTTTAATATATATGATAATGTATTTTTGGCAAGCTATTATGACAAATATGGAACGGTACCGACGCCACCTCAATGATACTAGTCTGTGTCAAGTATGCAAAGGTGGGGAGGAGTCAATTATTCATATCTTGAGAGACTGCCGCGATGGAAGGTATATGGAGACGTATTGTCCCTAGAAGGAAGAGGCAGAAGTTGTTTAGTACACCATTGTTGAGTTGGTTATATAACAATCTGGGCGATGAATTGGATTTTGGAGACTATAAGTGGTCCACTTTGTTTGCGGTGGCAGCTTGGTGGGGATGGAAGTAGAGATGTGGTAATGTGTTTGGCAAAAACCGGAAGTGTCAGGATCGTGTGAAGTTTCTAAAAGACATTCCCAAAGAAATCGCCAATGCACACGCTAAGATAGAGGTTTGTGGGAGAGGGAGCCACAGAATTGAGAGGCCGATAGCATGGGAGTCCCCGATGCATGGCTGGTTGAAGATGAACACAGATAGGGCGTCGCGGGGGAATCCAGGTTTGGCTACTGCTGGGGGAGTTTTGCGCGATGAAAATGGAACTTGGATATGTGGCTTTGCGCTGAATATAGGCATCTGCTCGGCGCCACTTGCAGAACTATGGGGAGTTTACTACGGTTTGTGTATGGCTTGGGAGCGGCGCGTTTCAAGACTGATAATAGAGGTGGATTCTGAGATTGTGGTGAAGATTCTTCATTCAGGGATAAGTGATTATCACCTCCTGTCTTTCCTAGCACGACTGTGCTATGGCTTCTTTTCATGGGACTGGATAGTTGGGATTAATTATGCATGTGTTCAGGGAGGCAAATCGGGTGGCCGACGACCTTGCGAATTATGCATTCTCTCTTTCTTTAGGTTTTCATTTATTCACTTTATAACCCACTGAACTTTCAGTGTTGTTGTTGGAGGATGTTAATGGCTCTTCACGAGCCCGTCTTATAAACGCTTGATTTTGTTTTAATAAAACATGGGAACGCTCATCCCCTCTCAGTTACCAAAAAAAAAATACAATAACATAAGTCATAATCTCATCAATTATATAAATTTCCCGGACTTAGTGATACGTACTAAAAAAAAAAAAAATACGTATAATATATTATAATATATTGACCGTCGGTGATCAGAACAAACCAGTCTAGTAATTTGGTTATTTAGAAGTTGTCTGGTACGCCTTCCATATCTGCTTTAAAAAATTGCTATATAACTATGTTCTCTTAAAGTTATTGCCATTTGACTAAATAACTCAATTTTTATTGCAATTGGAGATTACTCTTGTCTTTGTTTTTCAATTTGTCAACCCGTTAATTAGTAGCTTACACTTTTTTTTTGGAGAAAAATATGTATTTGTTTGAAAACAATTTACTTAAGAGGAAATTTGGACCAATGTCATACAAATTTAAAATATTTTGAAAACTAACTTCTCTTTTGAAATGTTTGTAAACTAACTTTTTCAATATCCAAAATTACCAAAATATCCCCTATTTTACAAATATAAAAATTATTTTAAATTAATTTATTCATTAAAAAAATCCGAAATTAAAATTATTTACATTGCAAAAATATTTTTTATGTTATTCTAAAGATAATTCTAAACATTTATTTTTATTTTACTATAAATAAAAAGAAAAATTAAAAATAAATATTTTTTCTCACACATATTCTCAATTGATGTCGCATAATCCCAAAAGATTATTTTAAGATAATATCTTTAATAAGGAAAAAAAATTCTAAAAATATGATGTGAAATTTAAACTATCAGATAAATAAATAACATGAGTTTAACTTTAAAACATCTCATAAATTTTGTAGTGAACTAAAAGTAAGACTTTTCTTTGTTATAAAATGGTAGAGATTTTTGGAGTTTATGGATACTTGGTGATGCCAAAGAAATCATGAAAATTTATAATGAATCACAAGAAAAGAGACAAATTATTGATGTTTTTGATATATCTGAAATTTAAGATATTTAAAATTAAGAATTTTTTTATCAAAAAGATTATTTTTTCTTTTTAATTATAATTTTAAGAAACTAAATAATTGTTTTATTGTCTTTTCACTAATTAGAAAAGTTAGTTTTCAAAAGTTTTTGAAAAGAGTTTAATTTTGTAATTAGTAAAAAAATCTACAATATTAAACCAACTCTCCTTTTACTTAATATAGTTTTGACTAAGAAAACGTTAACAAGTGTGTTTCCCTTCTCTCTCTCCATCTTTCCATAAATTTCTCCAAATTTTAGAGCGAATATCCTCGAGGATCGGACGGATCTAACTTTTTTCTCTTCTTAATTGAATCAAATTTTTCCTCTATATACAAAACACACACTAGTATACATGTATGAATCTATATGAGACAATCTCATTTTCTCCACCAATTTTTGTTTTTCTTTAATATTTGAGAATCGATCAAATTCGAAGCAAGATCCAATCCAAGGCAATGGAGCCTCTAACTCTGGATATAGAGATGTTACAGTTACCAGATACATCACCAATGTCGATGAAATCAAATAAAGATTTCGTCCAGAGGCTATTCGATCAATGGGTTTCTCTTCCGGAAACGAATCGCTTGGTAAATCAGAAATGTTTAAATTTTTCTCGAATAATAATATATGTTTTGGGAGACATAATGAATGGGAGTAAAATTGGACATTTTTCTATTATAGGTTGCATCTTTGGTAAATGATGTCAAGTCAGGAGTTTCTTTGAATATTATATGTGGAGGCTCTTCTTCTGCTACAAATTTGGGATCTAATAGTCCTTTGGCTACAATGTTTCCTGCACGCAATGGCCCTCCTCTTTCTCCAAGAAACTCCACCGGTTCACCTCGGATCACTAGACAAAGGACTGGACTCTCTAATCTAAGCTCTCCTCTCAAAGTAGTTTCTGAACATGTTAAAGAACTCATTCCTCAGGTCTACATTTTTATCCACATTATGATTATGCATATAGGCTTTGATTGATAATGGTACAACGACTGTGGTACAATATATCTCGCTCCTGTGAAACCATTCACATGAGACGGTACAACGAGGTGGTACCATAATTTTTTATTATACCACCTCGCCTGTTACCATTCAGTTAACGCTTTTAACTATACTGTTATGTTTTTTACCATACGTTTTTTGCATAAAATAAAAATACAGAAATTATTGTATTATGTATGTATAGTTTTACTTTGAAGATGGTCGTCCACCACCGAATGACCAAAAAGAACAGTGTATAGCTAAGATCAATACTCTTTTTCATGGCAAGGAGGATGGTTTGCAACTGCAAGGTTGTTGTTTACTTGCTCATTAAATACCTTAGTCTCTTACATTTAGTGACTAACCATGTCTTTTTTTCTCAGAATTTAAATTGGTTACGACTGAGATCTGCAAGGTTCCATCATTTTTTTCCACCTCTATTTTCAAGAAAGTTGATACTGATAACACTGGTTTTGTGAAAAGGTTTGCAATTTTTTTATTTTTCAAAATTTTCAATCTATGGTTAGCTACATATTTTGGTTGTGCGACCAATCAATGAAAACAAAGAGATAACAATATATCATTTTTTCATAGATTATAAATTGAAAAGCCATGGAATTTGTTTTATTTTGGCTTGTGGACTCTTTTAATCAAAAGTGTATTTATTTAGTGGTTTTTCCAATTTCCTTGCAGAGAGGGCTTCATTGATTACTGGGTTAACGGAAATATGTTAACAAAGGAGACAGCAACTCAGATATTTACAATACTAAGGCAACCAGATAAGAAGTACCTTGTCAAGGTACAAAAATAAATAAATAAATATATATACATATATTTCTTTGGCCACATAATTAGATGATATTGCTATATTTTATTCATTTTTTTTTTTTAATTAAAATATTCGTTATTGATCTTATATACAAGAATTCTCAACATCTTGATGTAACTTATGTCAGGATGATTTCAAGAATGTTCTCCAAGAATTATTGGCAACACATCCTGGTCTTGAATTTTTACAAGGCACACCTGAATTTCAAGACAGATATGGTTAGTCCAAAACTATGAAGTTACGCAATTTCTTATTTTCCAAATGTTAATATTGGTTAAAAAGTAAAGGTACAAGAAGATGTGCTTCATATCATATGTTAGGTGTGAGAAACGTAAAGTTAAGTATATGATCCATTGTAATGTTTGTATAATATTTTGGGAAACAGCTGAAACTGTAATATACAGAATATATTACTACACAAATAGGGGTGGGAATGGACATCTTACTTTGAGAGAACTTACGCGAGGAAATTTAGTTGACGCAATGCAGCATGCTGATGAAGAAGAGGACATCAATAAGGTGTTGAGGTAGTTGTCTGAAGATTAATTAGTAGTAGTGTAACATGGTGCTAATGTATGCCTTCTAATCCGCATATATGTTGTTTATTATTAGGTACTTTTCGTATGAACATTTCTATGTCATTTATTGCAAATTCTGGGAGCTTGATACAGATCATGATTTCTTGATCGACAAAGAAAATCTCATCCGATATAGTAACCATGCACTCACCTATAGGATTGTAGACCGAATATTTTCTCAGGTTTCCTATTTTTCACATTCATTTTATTATTTTTATTTTATTTACTACCCTTGGGAATGTCATTGTCACTAATCTCTATGTCTACTTATATAGGTACCCAGGAAGTTTACTAGTAAAACTGAAGGAAAGATGTGTTATGAGGATTTTGTTTACTTTATATTAGCAGAAGAAGACAAGTCATCAGAACCTAGTCTTGAGTATTGGTGAGAATTTACCCCAAAAAAAAAAAATCATATATAGATATATTATTTGGCTGTTATTAACATTTTGATGATAAAGGTTCAAGTGCATAGATTTAGATGCAAATGGAGTATTGACTCGGAACGAGCTGCAATTCTTTTACGAGGAACAACTGCATAGAATGGAGTGTATGGCGCAAGAGGCAGTGTTGTTTGAGGATATTCTGTGCCAATTATTCGACATGATCAAACCAGAAGACGAAGGGTATATTTACCTAAATGACTTGAAGGGTTCTAAACTTTCCGGAAATGTTTTCAATATACTTTTCAACCTAAACAAGTTTATGGCATTTGAAACGCGCGATCCCTTCCTTATACGTCAGGTAACACTAGATATAAATATTTTTTCAACTAGCTATGTACTTATAGAGATGGAATCATTGTTCTATTCTGATATCCTATTACATAGGAGCGGGCAAATCCTACATGGACCGAGTGGGATCGTTTTGCTCATAGAGAATACATTAGATTATCCATGGAAGAAGACGTCGAAGATGCTTCTAATGGAAGCGCTGAAGCATGGGATGACTCACTCGAGGTTCCTTTTTGAGGTTTGTAGGGCAATAATGGCCACACTTTCTAATGCTAAACAAAATAGTAGGTGATGTTTCTAAAAAACGATTATCAGCTTATGCAATATAAGGCGAATGGAAATCGTTTGGATTGGTTTGATACAGTTTTGATTTCGGTTTGGATTGGATTTGATATATATATATATTCTAATATTTTAAAGTTACCTCTGTTCACGCTCTTTGATAAGCTGACATGTGAAACAACCATTTTTTTTTTTTTTTTTTTTTTTAAA